>BEXV01001517.1:33802-45152 GCA_003118195.1 Hemicentrotus pulcherrimus
GAGTGCATATCTGGTTTATTTATATATTGCAATCAATTTCGATGCGGTCCTCATTTTGTGTAATGTCGTATTCTTCTTTGCCGTTTACTTGAAATTCAATGTTTTTAACATGTTCCTTCAGTATTTCTCACTTTTCCTTCATTATCCTTTCTTCTTTCTCCTGCGCTTAGAAACGTTGTATTAAGCGCATTATAAATGTAATGTATTATTATATATATATATATAAATTTAAATTTTTTTTTTTTTTTAAAATGATAGCATCAAAGAATAAGAACAAGGCACTATTTCTACAAAAGGAGCCAATGGATGGGGAGTAAATTCCATGTTTACCAAACTACCATCAATATATAAACTTGTTGGTTTGTGTATTTTGGCAAAAGTTGTTCTTGAGCATTTTCAGTGCTACACTGCCTCATTCTTATCAGCATCTTTCTATCTGTGTTTTTATTTCTATTCCTTTTAATAGTAAAGATATTGCACAATCAAATAGTCAGTGAAAGTTCTAACAGTTTGATATTAAAGTTCTAACAGTTTTAATAACATTTAGACATTTTTTATGTGATAGCACACAAATTAATGATTTTTCACAGATACTTTCAGGTTGTTTTCTTCTTCGTGCTGTGCTCCTAATCTCAATACTCCTGAATCAGCACCTCACGTGAAGAGGAAGAGACCACGTATCAGACGTAACACAAAGAAGTTTTCCCAGGACAACTATGATGACAGGTGATTTAATAACTCTCTACCCTCACATCTGTATTGTTTTGTGCAGCTTGTTTGCCGTTATAGGTGATCATATCACAAATTTAAAATCTAAATTAATTTTTTACAGATCCAATTATTATCATTACTTTTTATCATTGTTATTGTCATTATTATAATAATTATTATCATTATTATTATTATTATTAATAGTAGTAGTAGTATTTTTAATAATATATGAATAATTTATGTTTGGAAGTGCTTTATTTGCCAGGCATGTGCTGTCCAAGAAAACATTGTTAATTATTATTATAAAATATATATTTTGTTCTCTTTCTCTCTCTCTACAGCAGTGATTCAGATGTTATAGATCAAAGACTAGCCGAAGCAGCAATTTCAGGAAATGAGATCCTAAGCTTCTCTGCCTTATCAACTCCCACTGGTCACAATGCTGAAGAGGTGCAATATAGCAGTAGTGATGACAGTGCTTCCCATCTGCAGTCTAAGAGAACTAGAACCTTTGATGATGCTCTCATTAAAAAGGAAGTTGGATTCAAGCATGTGGAGGTTGGGGGTGATGGGTGTTTGCAGGAGAATGTTAAAAAGAAGAACAAGAAAAAGAAGAAGAAGAAGAAGAAGATGGTTACAGATGCAATTCATGATGATGAATGTAATGAGCAGGTGAAAGCAGAAAAATGTCTGACCCAAATAGTTGGCTCATCAGACCTTCTAAAAGAGGACGATCAAGATGATTTATCTGAAAAAAATAATCAAAAGAAGAAAAAGAAAAAGAAGAGGAAGAAGATGGATACAAATTCAATTCATGGTAGTGATTAGGAGCAGTTGAAAGGAGAGAGCCGTCTTGCCCAAATGGTTAGCTCCACAGAGCTCCCAAAGGGGAAAGATCAAGGGGATTCATCTGAGGATATTGTTAATAAGAATAAAAAGAAGATGAAAAAGAGGGTGGATACAACCTAATCAGCTATCTCTAAAGAATGTTCAGATGAGAAAGATTAAGATGAATTATTCAAGGAGAATTACAAAATTCATCATTCAAGATGATAATGAGCAAATCAAAGAAGAAAACTGTCAAGCTTCAGCTGATACTTCATCTCTGTTCTCTCTGTAGTGGGTAATTGACAGGTTGACTTGAATCCTGTCTGCAGCCCTTTAGAGAAGAATACAAAGAACAGGAAAAAGAAATGCAAGCCAGGAGAAACCTTAAGCCTCTTGGTTTTTTAGTCTCATGATTTTTGTTTTTTTTTGTTGTTGGGGGAATGTCTGGAATGTATAGAAAGCTTTGTAAACATATTTTAAATGTGCTTCTCAGTGTATGGACACTGAAAGTTTTCTGCTGTCTGTAGGTTTTTTTTACACATTGATGTTATGTTTTATAACTATGATGTGATGATAATAAGATCACTGAGAATAGCTATCTCTAAAAGGTCTGATTAAGGAATCACCAAGTCTCTTCTGAATTTCATACATAAAAAGAAATGGATATTATTTTTTGTTATTTTAATAAATTAAACAACTGAAATGCAAGACTAGGTTAAAATCTTTATTTGACATTTTTAAATATCAAAGTAAAGTGATTGTGTTTCTCGTTATTAATTCTTTTAAATGCTTGATCTGCTAGACTACTTAAAAACTAGTTTTTATATTTAATCTGTTTCTATTTTGATTCTTTGAATTTGAACGACTTTTATTTCTATTCCTAAAATTCTATTATAAACAACAAATGTGGAAGACTAGTCAATGCACCCTTTTCGGCACAACGGGGGAGGGGGGGGGGGGTTGGATGAATGGTCGTGTTCAAGTCAACGCGATGCAACGCTACCCACCCTTTCGGCATAAGCCCATTACAACAACTCCCTTTCTTGTCGACTATTTGATGAGAGCTAGACTTAGTATGTAAATAATTGCCAAATTAACTAATATAATTTGTGCCCTTTTTTTTTGGGGGGGGGGATAATTTTTTACTCATACACCTTTAGTTATGAACAAAATATTTGTTACCTGTGTATGACTATAACTTGTGTAGGACTTGTACAAGATATGTATAAGCGTACAAACCACATAAATACTTTATGGTTAAAGGACAATCAAACTTTTGTTAACAAGTTGCAGTGAAGGAATAAAAAAGATTGGTGAAAGTTTGGACAAAATTACATAAAATAGAAGAGGAATTACTATACTTTGACTGAGGTTTTATATTTCCATAATTTTATATTCATTTCAAGGAACCAGGTGTGACTAATTGCTACAAACAAATTGATAATGATTATCACAATGAAAATGATATAAAAATGTATATGAACAGAACTTAGTTTAAGTAATTTTCTCATTTTCTTAGAGGTAATACAAAGTTTTGGGGAATTTTGAAAATTGGGTGGATATTGATTCTTTACAATTTTGATATATTTTCATGCCCCTGTGGATGTATTACATGTATAAGCATTTCAAAATGTTGCCCCTAAAACACTTCTTCTTTCGAGAAAAATCGAATATAAAAATTTACCGGTGCTCCCAGTAAAGACCGTACAATGGTAGTAGCGACCATGAAACTCAGAATATGTAGTTGTGATATATAATTTTCAAACGGGAATAGCTAATCGGTCGATTTTAGTCAAGAAACATCGTTTTATAGCTCAATTAATATCTTGACCTTGAGAGGGGGCTATACAACATAAAGAGTTATTATTTACAATTTCATTACTTTATACTCCATTTCAACCGCGACAACGATCACTGAACATTGTAGGATTGCAGGTTTCCAATATGTTCATTTGAACCAAATTCATGACCCCATACCAAAACTTTGTATTACCTTTAAAGTTGTGCATCTTACATTTTATCTTGTGGGGAAGAGAAAATGTAGGCAATGATGAGATAGAAGGCTTGAGAGATAGTTAACAAAGTGGATTAGGAAACGATCAGAAATCTTGAGAGCTACTGAAGGAGTGAGAGAAAGAGAGAGAGAGAGAGAGGAATAAGGGGGATAAGAGAAAGAGGAAGAAATGAGAGAGCATAAGACAAAAAAGTGTGAGGATAGAAAGTTGACAGAAAGCAACAGAGGAAAAGCCAAGACATTGAGACAAGGGAAAATGGGGAGTCAGCACATAGACAAGGAGAGTGATTGAAACACAAAAAGTAATAAGTGAAATACATGTACAAGCTTGTAGTATGAAAAGAAGAGAAGGGATGGGGGAAAGTAGTGAGGAACAGAAAACAAGGAATAGTTGATGGAGAAAGGTAGTGGAAATAGGAAAACAAGGGAATAAAACAAAAGAGAAAATAATTTCAATTCAATAGTTTCATAGGATATAAAAGAAAATGTTATGTTTCTCAATTTGTTTTGTACTTCTTGTTTAAAATTTTGTAACATATTTTTGATAAATGCCCCTTCTGTCAAAGCAAAACCGTTTTCAATCGGTTTCTTCTTCCTTTCCATCTCGCACCTCTTTATTCCCATCCTTCTTTCTATCATACCCACCCTCTCTATCTCTCTCAATTGATCACTTTCCCTTTGTTTCAACAGTCTGTCCTTTTCTCTCAACAATACACCATCATCTCTCTGTTCAAACAATCTCTCAGTGTTGAAATAATGTTTATAAAATATTTTTTACAACAGCTTCTCTCTCGTGAGAAAATACACACAAACAAATCATACAAGCATCAATGTATTAAAAAAAACTTTGAAGTAGATATGTATTTGTCTGTACAGTATGTACATAACCCATCAATTAACATTATCAAATATGTTATTTATAGTTTATAGCCAAGAGTATATAAAGATTCAGAGAAACTGAACATGGAAGTGTCAGCCACCATTACTGGGGGCCATCAATCATGCTTAAGAATAGTTTTAAAGGTAAAGACCGGTAGTTGTAAAATTGCGGTTCAAATGTTTAGGGTGCACAATATGCATTCAATAATTGTTTAAATATTGCCTTCAGAGGTTTAGATGGCAATACTTAAACCTAAATTCGCAAAAAAGCAGAAATATATGCCCAAATGTTCAATGTTAAAGTGCATTCGCGATATCTATCTAGGCTGGATTGATATGATAATTTACCAAATATATCAATTAGTAGGCGGTTTCACGGCAAAATTTGTATCATCACGTATTAGTCATTCTTTCACATGATTGGGAAGAAGAGCTTCCATTTCTTTTTTTTGAGAGGGAGGCGTTTCCAGAACAGGTCTATACCTTTAATGTACCCACTTTAGTTCAGGGACAGCCTTGCAATTGTCTGATTACATAACACATTGAATCGTCTCTTGTATAAATGGCCTTGAATGGCCCCCAGTTTAATATGGTGGACGAAGCGCTACAGAAAAATGGACACCTTGTTCATTGGCTTCAATTACAATAATCATTTTTTTTTAAATTATGAAAAAATATGTCTTTTATGTACCGGTATATTTTGTTATCTGTATTGTATCTGCATGTGAAATGTGGAACCAGTAAACTCGAACTGCATATTTCAGTTTAAAAGGGGACATGTAAACAAACTTGTTAAGGCGAGGGAAATAATTCTGGGTAAGTAAAGGATTTGAAACGGTAGGTTCCTGTGGTTTCAACATGGCAATACCTAAATATTACTTACAAAGAATATCTGAACATACATGTATCTGTTATACCAGGGAGGTGAGACTAACCTCCCTGGTTATACTGTCTCCAAAACAAATTGACAGAACTCCACATGAGCTAGGAGCAAATCCATGTACAGTCAAACCTGCTTTAGTGACCACCTGTCTACAAAGATCACATTTTTATGTTTCCCTTGAAAATGGTTTCTCATTGAAACATGTACTATAAAAGGAACTTGCCTACAAAGACCACCTGTCTACAAAGACCACTTTTGTGTTTCCCTTTGGTGGCCGCTATAGACAGGTTTGGCTGTATATATATATATACACACAATTATGAAGCTCTTGGGAAAATGCACATTTTTTACACAAGCAGTATATGTACACACCAAATAAAATCAAACTTTTCTGAGAATTTGCTAGATGTTCACTACGACATTTCACAACAATCAAACTACTCTGCATATTGTGCTCATCCAAATGAAAATAGAAAATAAAAAAGAAGAGAGAGGAAATATAATTTGCTATATTAATTACTTTACATTCACAAATTCCATACCGTAGATGAGATACACGTACATGTATATAGAACATGGCGTGGAGTATATGAATGAACATATTGTCTTTCATGATTAACTCAACAAAAAGAATCAATGACAATTGTAAATAAGCATATATTGATACTGAAACATTTAAAAAATCAGTGCTTTGCCATTGCCAGGTTATTGTCTGCAGTATATCCCTGGAACACACTAATTCTCATGTCACTTTGATAATAACTAAAAACAAGTGAATATATATATATATATGTATATATATATATATATATATGTGTGTTTCTGTTCGAAATCAATGTCCACATCGTAATCAGAAGAAAGAAATAAAGGAGACAAAAAAAGTTACAATCAATGAATTGAGATAATGTTGCAATGAGCTTAAGGAAGACCAGGGGTATTTAAAAAAGACTAAGATCTACTTAAGTTGGACTCGAACTCAGTATGGCAGGCTATTCATGCCACTGGTTGCTCTCACCATTGGTCTCTCAAGAGATGCCACAATTCTACAGAACTTACATTTTTTATACTTCATTCTTAAAGAATTTTTTTACTTACATTGTAAATTTAAGTTATATTTATTCTACGGTATGAGATTTATGCCCTTAAACAGTATTGAACCAGATGTAAAATAAGAGGGAAAAAGCCTTACAAATCATGATCTTTAGATCTTTTTTTTTCCTTCATTAAAGAACTATAAAAAAAAGAGTAAATTCTGTAGCTTTGTGACCACGGTTTGTACGTCCCTTGAGAAACCAATGACAGGAATGGCTAGAGGAGAGGGGCTAGAGGAGAGGAACTGGTGGCATGAACGGCCTGCCATAGTTCAGGTCCAACTTAAGTCGATCTTAGTCCTTGTGAAACACTCCCCAGCTGTAATATCTCTTTTAAAATATATCAATCACCTGAAAAATCATTTGTATAAACTGAATGTATAAAGATCAACTTTTAAAAAAACTTCCCCCAAATCTGGCATTCTATAGGTAAATGATTAAGGAGTATGGAGAAAATAAAGGATAACACAGACCCCTGTCTATAGGGCTCATACAGAACCCAAGTTGGACTAGGGTTCCTTAATTGCGTGCACTATTCTATGTAAGTGTGAACACATACATGTGTTAACTAGTCTACTGAACAAGACGTTTTCCTGTTGTTCTTTGACAATGTGTTTACATTAGAACATCTCTTTATTAAAGAAATATTTGAAGCTAATGGTTTGACTTTAGTGTAGCTACATTTAACCACTTACATCAAGAGCAACACAGGTTGTGGTGATTGGTACACTTCAAATTCATGCAGTATGCAGCTGGTTGTATGCAGTATGCAGCTGGTTGTATGCATGACGGGTACCAGAAACGCTTTCGACATGGTATCGAAAATAGTTGGATCAAAACAAAATGGAAAAAATCCCCCAAAGTTGAGAAAATTATCAAAGTTTAGTATGAGGAATGTCAATGTCAATTAGAATGCTTGGAAACAGAGTTAGAATTAGAAATTATCTGATCATAAAGATCACAATTATTAGAGGAGTAATTCCAAGAGAAATTAATCTGTAATCATGTAATCTTGGTTTGCATCAAGTTTTTCATCCTTGAGATATCGCGACAACAAGAAAGCGGGACATACAGACAACCTGAACGCATTATGCCCCCAGCCCGGCACCACCTTTGGTGTTCAGAGGCATAACAATACATGTATTAGAACGGTAAAGGTCCTATCTCTATACAGTTTTGAATATCAGGGTTTAACATGCTCTCAAAACATTTCTTCAAATTTGTATGTAGCAGCAAGGGAAGTTTATGAAAGAACATGTTCACAATTAAAGATCAAAAGATTTTTCTCTCTATGATTGAAACTTGAATCCCTCATTTTGTGCAAAACAAATACCGGTAGGGTGAATAAAACACTACAAGTTGTAAAATTCAAATTTTAAAAGAAAAATGACTGTAAACTTGCTTTAAAAAATTGCCAATAACCAGTACTTTCAGGGAAGTTTTCAATTATGCTTTTTAGGCTTTGGCCCTTTTACAAGTTTGAGATTTTCACCTTGCAAACCCCTGCAAGGTCATTTAAAGAAAAAAGAATTGGATGCACAAGGTCAGACTGTCCTGAAATAAAATATCGAAACTGTTTGAATAGACTGCAACATTGTAGAAAAAGATTTTAGAATATGGTGGATAAATTTCTGAGATCTTAAATATTTGTGTTCTAATGAAAATTTCTTACAGAAAGCAGCACACATGCTTGATCTGACTATTACTAAAGAATTGAGAAAAAGTGCATGCACATGGCATTCAGTGTAAGAGAGGCCACTTTAGTTTAGAAAGGTTTTCAGGTAGGCGCATTGTTTTTTGAATACTCTATGGTGATGGGTCATCCAGATCAGATAGTCTTATATCAAGCTTCCAGCTCCTCTCTACCTTACTGCTTAGAACCCTCTTCACTTGTTTTCCCTTCTTAACTTTCCTGCCCTTGGTTCTTCCGGTTCTTCCCAGCCATGGGGTCTCTGTAAATGCAACAGTGCGTTTCATCTTCCTCGCTCCAAGTAGATTCACAGGAGTGCCTGTTGCCCTTCTTTTTGGACTCTCAAAGATTGTCTCTAAGTGATGCTTCTTCAAAGCTGCTCCTTTTTTGAGATACATCAATTTAATCTTATTTGGGATCTGCAAGCTTCTGTCGACTGATCCTTTAGCCCCTTTATCTTTGGCCTGCTGTGCACCGACCCCTTGTTCAGCATCATCAACTTTCTCTGCAGGAGTCTTTTTCTTTTGTTTCCTGCCCACACTAGAAGTGTTCTTTGGATCACATTGCTCTTGTGCTTGCAGAGCATCATCATTTTCTTTGTCCTTCTCTGAGATCCTGGAGACTCTCTTCTTACCCATGAAAGGTGTGTCTTTGGAGAGGGTAGTTGCCTTTGCCGCTGATTCTTGGATGTCGATGACCTCTGAAGACTCTCCATAGTCATGACAATCATTCAGATCCATTGGAGAATCCTCTACATGTGGTTTCACAGCTGTGAATAACTCCCCGTCCATCTGTGACTCCTTGGAGGTATTATCGCAGTTCATAATGTTCACTTCTTGCAAAACATTTTCTTGCAGAAATCCAGGTACAATTTGTTTTCTCTTGTAACTTTTAGTAGCCTTCTTGCTGGAATCTACTTCTCTGTTTTCTTGCCTGGAATCTGCATCACATTTTGGCTGTTCTTCTAGCTTATTTACTAGTCGTATAGATCTTCTCCTTTTAGAGCACCGTTCCCTCTTCTTTTTAGATGACTGGAATGCATCTTGCCTTTTAAAAGGAAATTCAGTCACACTTTCGATCCTGTTGTAGCCAGAATCATGAACATCTTCGGATACACTGATCATGGAAGTAGTTTCGGCTAAGACAGCCAATGCATTGTCATGATTGTCTGGGGTATGTGTATCCTCGATCAAAACACTTGGTCCATCAAGGTAAGTAGCTTCTTCCATTCCTCCATAGATCTTCACCTCTGACTTATCTGTAAGTTCCAAAAGTGGGATATGGACCCCACTCAACCGTGCTGATTTTCTCCTACCAGATCTTTCCTTAGGGGTCTTGGCAAACTGACTTTCACCAAACATATCCCCTGGCATCCAGTTATCGCCCAATCCAAAGTCAGCAAAATCTGCCAAAAAACCAGTGTCACACATTTCTTTCTCATCTGCTTCATGCTTTTGGACACCAGCTTGATTGCCTTCATCTAACTGTATTTGTTGTTCCAATAACCTAACAGATCTCCTACTTCCATTCTTGGTTTTTTTCTTTTTTTGAGACATGGGAAAGTCAATGTTTACATGTACTAACTCTGTAGCATCACTAGGTACCCTCATCATCTGTGGCATCATAGTGGGATTCTCTATCTCCCCAGATTCCACAGTTTTGAGCTCATTACAATCCAATGTACATTTCTTGGGGCTGCTCTTTCCTAATTCTGGCAATGGATGAAGGACATCTTCAGATTCATGCTGGAAACTAGCAAATACATGTTCCTGAGTAACGTTCTGATCATATGTTGGTAATGTCTTGGAAGTATCATTGGCTACCTCTATATGTGAATGTTCATGGCCAATATCACAGGGTGTATTGAATAGAGACTCCCTTCTGGCGATCCTGACAGATCTTCGTCTTTCACTGACTGTGTTAACTTTCCTCCCCCTCTTTTTCTTCTCTGGTGGTGCTGATGGATTGGCAGGCTTCTCTTCATCCATGGGAATACTCTCTGACTCTTCAAAACCAATGTCCTTGGATTGAGATATACACATAAATAAACTATCTGGATTAGTATTGTTCAGAGATTCCACAGGTTTGTTGAAGGGGTCTTCCATGTTAAGAAAGTCTGCAAGTTGATCCAGTTCATGGGCATCCTGAGGAACCCCCATTGACATTAGAGAAGAATTCATGTTCTCTGAAAGAAAAGATGTCGAAGGAGATGTTTGTGGATGTACTTCTGGTTCCCCTTGGCATTCAACCCTCTCATCTTTCGACTCTTTGCCAGCATACCTAGGTGCAGTATTCAGGTAATATGCACAGTGTCCAGTCTTGTCCTCATCTGTACTGCAAACCTGATCTGCTGTTTGGCCCTCTGTGACAGCTAGAGATGCATTCTCAAAATGCAGCTCCGAGTCCTGTAGTGTTTCAATTTTAGGTGACGTAAGATGCTCATTGTCTGAAGGTTGATGGTACGATGCAGACGCTGCTAGGGGAGCGACCTGTTCAAGTTTGTCCTCTTCAGGATACTTCTGTTGGTCTAATCGTTCCAGAATACATTCCTCAACTTTATGTTGTACACAGGGTGTATGTTGCTGACTGTCTGTTTCATTAGCATCAAAAGATCTCTAAAAGCAACTGTCCCCAAACTTGTTACACTTGTCAGCAATTTCTTCAATATAACAATGACTATTTTGAACTTCAGTATCTAATGCAAACTCATCATGATTCTGTGCTTCTTTTTGCAAGGATGATTCCATGTTCATAGCATCGTCTCCTTCCTTATTAGCTTGAAGAGGAGGACTTTCAGGGAGCCGAATCATGTCACCAGTTATTCTATCTGGGGATCTGTCTTTAGGAGAATCGCTTTCTGCTTTGCCTGGGGTATCCATGTCTTGATAGGACATGTCAAAGTTGTCATAAGCACATTGATCTCTGTACAGGTGGGCCCCCGGCGGTGTTTCATACATGTCATAGTCCATAAACCCGTTGAAGGAAGATGAAATGCCATCATTTCCAAAATGGGGAGTTGTCTCTTCCTGATCATTAGTAGTCAAAGTTGAAAGATGCTGGGCAGGAGTCTTGGCTTCTGGCCGCATTTCCCAACTCTCTGGTGTAGCGCAGTCGCCTGGCCCCTTGCCAGTCAGTCGGGGTGTTGAAATCAGTTCCTCTGCCATGGTGTAATATCATCACATATCTATGTTTAAAAAAAGGAGAAAGACAGTCATAGAAATAATATATTGGTCACTGGTGTGTTTTTTTTTTTT
>BEXV01001517.1:60979-80524 GCA_003118195.1 Hemicentrotus pulcherrimus
AAAAATTTGTTTTACTTGTACAAACCTGTATTAAAGAGAACTGTTGCTGAGCTAGCGCCATGAGCGTCCCTGGACAGTGTGTGCGCTCTATAAGTTAACACTATTATTATTATTATTATTATTATTATTATTATTATTATTATTATAAGTTGTAGTACTAAGGATTGATGGTAATAATTCTTCCATGTTTCTGTTGCTAGCTGTACAGATATTTATGGTTACTTTAGCTTCGCTGTGCAAAGGACTACAATATTTAGATATCTATCTTAACAGGTTCTTGAAGCGCAGAAAAGACAGAGACGAGAACAGAAAAACCTCATCCAAACCTCTCCGAGACCCTATACATATGACAAGGTAAGCTCTCAATCCACCAAACTCTAAAGTCACGTTACTCTTTTTCAAAATGAGAATGCAAAACAGCATTGAAAGGAGTTGGATTGTTAAAGTGACTCGGTAACATTGTCTAAGATTCTGAAACAATATCCTGGATTTAGATCATGCTGCAATGATAATTATGACCCCTTAGGTCAGTCAGGAACCCCATGACTTTTACAAGCCGATCGCCTGTCTAATTATCAAGATATTTATGATTGGCAATCAAAATCAAATTTTGTGTTTTCCAAACAATTTTTATTACACTACAGCCTATTGGAGAAAACGAGAATGGTGAAACTGGTCACTAAATTTTTTAAAAACTTTTTTGAGGCACTCCTTAATCATTTTGAAACGCAAATATTTTAGGGCTTCAATATTACACAATATCACAGACACTGATAACACGAAGTGCCGTGCATCTTAGATTTATATAAAACTATGCCTTTAAATTGTTGTGTAGTGAAGTTGTAGAAACTTTGATATCCTTTCAGATGATACAATCATGCATGAAAATTTTTGTTTGACTTTCATTTTTAATCCTTTTGTTTAATGCTAAAGTAAGAAACAGCCATGAATATGGTAGCATTTAATAACTAAATGTGTTATACCGGTAGTTATTTAAAAAGCTTGATTCCTGCTCTAAACATTGACATGCATTGGTCACCATATACATGTATAAATGTGTGATTGAAAATAGCTATTCTCTTTGTCATCATACGTTACACCGGCACAGCTAGAGTGAAGAAGAGAAACTACTATGTGAGTGTGTTGTCTTATATATGTCATATCTTTGTGCCACTTTTGATCAATCAATGATGACTGTGTGTATTGTTTAAACATACATGTATTTGTTTCTAGTTCATCGTGACTGTGCCATGGACCAGTGATAGCCTGGTGGTAGAGTCGCTGCCTTGCAAGCAGAAGATGGCAGGTTCAAGTCCCGCTGGTGCCACAATTTTTTTGACTTGTTTTTCAATACAGATCGGTCAATCGATCTTATTTACTGGGTGTTAGCCACAAATATGTTTAAATAGTTGAAATTTCTCTCAGGAATCATTACATTTATAAAGATGTGTGTATTGTCTTTTAGGGATGTGATATGTGGTCTCTGGGAGTGATCATCTACATCATGCTTTGTGGTTATCCCCCATTCTACCCGGACACACCCAGTAGACAGCTCTCTAAGGACATGAGGCATAAGATCATGGCTGGACAGTATGAATTCCCTACAGAGGAATGGTCGCTTATATCGGATGAGGCTAAAGATGTTGTCAAAAGGTATATCATGTATCTCATAGCCTTCCTTTTCCTGTATTTCCAATGTGCTAATACTCCTTACTTTCTGACCCTTTTAATAAACTCTCTCCACCTTTCTGCAAATATCTTTAAATACTGGTGACCATGTGATCTACAATAATAATGGATTCCTGTAAAGTGCTCATGTCTGGCACAATGCCACTAGTAGTCCATTATCATTACCCCACCTTTTTTGTTGTTGATTTGTTAAACACACCCACAAATATTTGTAAAATGTCAATGTAGCATGCCACACACCCACTTGCACTTGCACACACTTGCAATTATTTTTCTTTCTTTACATTCTTTCCACTTTTTGTTTAGATACTTTCTGAACAAAGTCTTAATATGTGACACTCTATTCTCCTACTTACTCCTATAACAGTGCCATGTACCCCCCCTCCTTCCCGGCTGTTATCGACTAATGTATTACTTTAATATGAAACTACATGTACATCATTTTGTGACAGGTTGCTGAGGGTTGAGCCAACAGAGAGGCTTACCATAGAAGAACTATGCTCACATCCCTGGTTAAGAGAGAATTCAGCACCAAACACTGAGCTCCATTCACCTGCAATCATGCTAGATAAGGTAAAATCACAAACAATCATGCTAGATAAGGTAACATCACAACCAATTGAAAACCATTACACTTTGTTCCCAAATTAGCATTTACTTGTTTGTTGCTTCTTTTCTAAATGAATCTGCAGTTAATGATAAGAGCGTTTTTCAGAACTGCAACTTCTTTGAAAAGGAAATTTAGACAGTCCAGTGATATTTCCAAAATATCCAAAGAAAGGGGCACCTTACATTTTGATAATGAGGAAAGGTACGGTCCAATGGGCAAATTACTTTTGAGGTAGAAAATGTCGAATGTCGAATTATTCCCAGGATGGGCTCCATTTTCCAATCAACAAAAGGGCGCTTTTTCATCGCTTGAGGGATATTTATTAATTATGGGAAGTATAAAGCAATATGATTATTCGTTTACGGTGAGCAGATGATTCTAAATGTTTGTGACCTGATATTTTATTTATTTCAGAACATGCTGGATGACGCTAAACAGATTCACAGCGAGCAGCTAACCGCCATGAGGATACCTGACAAAAAGGTCATGCTCAAACCAGTTGCTAAGGCTAACAATCCAATCGTGAGGAAAAGAATTCTTACCAGGTATTAAAGTAAAAGCCTTACTCATTAGTATGCTACTAAGTTAATATTCACAAATGTTTATAAAAGAAAATAAATTGCAATTGAAAAATTATAAATTATGGTTTTCATAGTTTATCTTGATACAACCACCATACCCTACATCATACCCAACAAAAACCCCACGACAGCTGAGATCTGTAAAATGTTTTATGTTTTATTGAGTAGAAAACTTTTTTCAACTTTAAAAAAAAAATGAAGATCATCAATTTTGTATTATGCATTTAGATTCTATGGCTAATTTTGAGACGTATTGTTGTTTTCAAAATTTCCCACTTTAACAACCGTTGTCATGCATGAGGCAGTGAGAAATGTGTGCATGTCGGCTTCCAATACAGTCAACTGTACTGTTAAAAGAAAAGAAAAGAAAAGAAAAGAAAATAGCCTCTGTGCAGTTTTGAAAAGGTCATAATAGTATAAGGGAAAAAAATGCTTCTTTTTTCGTATGTCAAAGTTTACTGTTAATATGACGTCCTTCTTCATCCCATGACAGAGGTCAGTCGATCGACAACAAGATTGGAGAGGAGCAGCCTCCTAAGAAGCAGAACAGAGAGAACTCAGAGGGAGTCACATGCCTTAGAAATGTTATAGCTCATTGTATAGTACCGCCTAAAGGTAATATATTATATTATATATACTTCATTTCAAGATTCTGATTGGTCGAAACTGTTGGCATTAAATTTACTGACTGCTAACCTTGGCCACTGAAGCAGTTAATACTGCATGTATGAAGCCGATGAAAACTCATTCTCAGACTCATATTATTGTACTAAAGGTGTTCTAAGATTGACTTGCTCTTAGCTAGACAACCATCAAACAGTGCCTGTGGCATCCAAGGAATTCCTTCTTATTACATTCCTACTGGCACTTGAATAGGTCAATAGTAGTGGATGAAAGTCTTGCCAGAGCATTTATACACCAGTTCACGGTTATGGGCGCCATTTAACAAACCAATTGACCTCTAAAGGTCAGTGGTTTACGCGTAAGAATTAAGATAGCGCCCATGAAAATGATGTGAGCGCACAGCGCATCACTGCCTGTGCTGTGCGCTTACATCATATTTGCATGGGAGCCGTCTTAATTTACGCATAAACCACTGACCTCTAGGTCATTGGATTTGTTTAAAAGTCAATTAAAATGGCGCCCATGTCTGCGCATGCCCACTGATGTTACCGTAAACTGGTGCATTAGATGCTGAAATAGTGGGAAAGATATTCTCCTTTTTTCATTGTTTAAAGTCCTGTTAATGAAGAGTACAGTGCGTCCCAGAAAAAAAAAACGAACCGAGAATTATTGATGTTTTATCATGACTTTATCACAGTTATAATTGATAAATGACACATATTTGTGAAGCTTAGATCCTCCTCTGACATTTGATGCTACTCATATGATGCATTTTTCATGCATGAATGATTAAAAACAAATTTCAAGAAAGGGTACCAAAAAGTATTTTGATGAAAGGTATCTGAATTTCAAAGAGAAAATCACATTTCCAGAAAGTTCATTTTCTGCCCTTTCATATGACACCATAATCAGGAAAAAAATGAGCCAGGAATAACAAAGTTCTGTTTGTTTAAAGTAATGCTTGCATTTACATAATTTCATAAAACAAATTTGTTTTCACTAGCTACCTGTTATAGCAACAAACAACAAACTCTGTTTCCTAAACGATCAACCATGCACAAAGTGTTTCGTCTTCTTTGTTGTTTAAAGCACTGCATCAATTGAAAGAGACAGAAATAAGCTTCACAAATATGTGTCATTATTATTAAATATAATTGTGATTCAGTTATGTTATGTCTGTTATGTCTGTTTCGTTTTACTGGGCGCACTGTATATTGTTATCAACTTTCAATGTACCGTAATTAACGGTGTATAAACCGCCCTCGTGTATTAACCACACCCCTCTTTTTCGCCCTACAAAAAAAGGAAAAAAAAGAAAGAAAAAAGCCAGGTCCGTGTTAAAAAAACCCGCGTGGGAAGGCCTTTCATTTAACTGCGAGGTGCAGCTGAATGTGTAGAATCATTAATGTAGATTAAAAAACAGAAGAGGACCTAGGATAGGACCTAGGATAGAACCTTGTGGTACGCCATGTAATAGAAGAAAAATTGGAGGAACTATTATTATAAACTACATATTGAGATCTATCAGAAAGATTACTTTCAAACCAAGATGACAGACAAATTTGAGTGTTGTTCTAGTTTCTGAGTGGTGAGTCAACACACAGATTACTGAGCTGTGAGACATTGCCAGGCACAAAGCCAGGTGGAGGTGCATAAATCGAAAAAAATAAAATTGTATAAGAGCACCCCCAACTTAGAAATTTTTTCAGCGGAAAATTGTGGTTAATACACCGTTAATTATGGTAATGAATTGACAGTCAATTTAGACTTAATATCTCTCTTGGTTAGTAGATTCACAACCATGAGGAAAACACTCCATTAGAAAATTTGCTCATCAAATTCACACTCTGCCTAGCACCTTTGCACACGGCACAAAATAATGTCAATTATTTGTTAAACCAGCACTATGAACATGACAAAGAAAGTGGACAAAATAAACAGTTCCTCAGGTAGACAAAGGAACATCCCTTCACGGCTATTATGTAAAAATGTGTAGAACAGGTGAATATGCATGTGGCACCTGTTCTACATATTTTTTACATAATAGCAGTGAAGGGATGTTCCTTTGTCTATCTGAGGAAATGTATATTTTGTCCGTTTTCTTTGTCAGTCATGTTCATAGTGCCGAGTGGATCGAGTGTGAATTTGATGAGCTAAACTGAGTAAACTGTAACTACTAGGGTTAAGCTCTAATGGGATGTTCTCATCATGACTGTCTCTATTTCTTTGTTGATTAGATGCAAATGGAGAGGATGCACTCTGAGAGCTGATGAAGAGAGCTTGTCAATATAACAGAGATTGTCCCTCACTAGATAAAGCACTACACAACCTCTCATGGAATGGTATGCTCCATATATTCATTCCTTTTTTCTCTTCTCTTTAACTTGAGTTGTAAGAATGGAAGGCATGTTGAGAATCTAAGAGAGGAATGAGGAAAGAACTGGTTACCTTTGAGCAGTATGATTCTCAATAAACTTTTGGTTACCGGTAAATAATATCTTCTAATCTTTTGTTGTTGATAGACTAAAAATGGTTGAATAAATTTGGCTTCATTCAAATATGTATAAAGCATGGAGAGACGTGTCAATAAACTTGCAGTATAATGCTTATATGTAATCCTCAATTAAATGATATTTTGTCATAGGTATTATGCCTAGGTCACATTTGCGGCGTCGGCCGTGGGGTCTAAAATATCTACGGCTGCCACAGCATTCTCACGGTCACATACGGTAGCAGTCACCCCAGTCACATATGTTAGGGTAGCCGCATGGCATATTGTTAATTTGTGGAGACGGAAAACCTGAGGTGTGTCTAATTGTCTAATTACTACGGGGGCTGCAGCGAACCTAGAAATGAAAAAAAGCTATAACTCCGTGCTATAATCCCACAGCGACCTGTACGGCCTGTAAAGATAGGGATACACCCTGAGGTGACCCTGAGGTGACCTTGATTTTGGGGGCCTATGGCTGCCGTATCTTAGCCGTAGAGCAAATGTGACCTAGGCATTACAGTGCAGTCACCTTTTCTGATCTATGAAGGAGCTTGTTTGAAATCTTTATTCTGATGTTTGCTTTCCTTCAGATCCAAAACTTTTATTTTCACCTAAAAGCTACAGAATCAATCTCTTGCTTTAATAGACTCTGTTCTTTACTTCCTTTATCTATTTCTGCAGGAGAGCAATTTTGTAATAAAGTTGACCGCTCTGAACTAGCTCTTCTTCTAAAGGACATTGTAGATCAGAAGGAGAGACGTGAGAAGTGCTGACTCGTTCTACCTTGCCTCCTTCGTATCTTTGGCTTGGACAGATGGAAGCAAGTTTTACAAGATGTTATATGAAAAGGAAAGTCCACTTTGGTATATACATGTAGTATACAAATAATACACAGTAGTGAGGGCATTAGTAAGAATTACCCACACAAGGTACATTTGGAACAGTCTAACACGCCCGAGGCACTAGCCGAGGGTGATTGGACTGTTTTGAAGGTACCGAGTATGGGTAATTTTACTAATGCCCGAACAAAATGATGTGTATTATTTGTTTTATAAGATTATGTTTTATTTTTTTAATAAAAATCTGTTTTTGATAAAAGCAAAATAAATGAAAGATACTGATTTGTGACAGTTTAAGCAATGTCCAATTAGGAATAAGAAATTTGTGAATTTTGGTATTTGTAATCGAAGAAACACATATTGGTAAATCTCTGTCATATCTTGCAAGATCCTCCCCCATTCGTTTGGACTGTTTATTTCATGTATTTCTATTTTTTTTGTTCAGTTACTGATGAAGTTGTAGATCAGTTTATGTAAAACCATACATACAATGATTGCATTTAGGATGCATGAATAATTGAAAAGTTTCTGTAGAGGAAATTGTAATTTACGAATTTTTAGTATAGCATGGTAGAGGATATTGAAATATTCATCACAGAGTTGCCATTTGTGTTTCATCAATTTCAGCTTTAAATGTTCCTAGCTTTTGATTTTTAAAAGAATTTTGATCAAACTTTCACTGATATGTTTCTTTATTTGTTCTGCTTCTATTTAAACTAACTAAATGATAGGGTAGACTTCTTCTGAATGTTTATTATATTTCATGGAGATGTTTTAAAGCATATCATCAGTGACTTTTCATAGCATATTACATGTATATCAAAATGTAAATAATTTATATTTGTATTGCCATTATGTACAATATTCACATAGCTTATCTCATAAATAAAGAGAGATACAAGTTGATATTATCATGTTTAGGGTGGAACTACAGATTTATTTCCACTCATACTATTTTTCTAATAATATTCTTTGATATTAGGGTGGACTTCATCCTTAAAGAGAAGATGGGTTCCGGGAGAAGTGAAAAATAATTTTTCAACATAATCATTGTTATTATAAATTTGTGAAAGAACTTTAGAGAAAAAATGTTCCCATGACCTTGGCATCTACTAGACTTTGACACCCCTGACACTTGCTACATGTTTATGGCAAAAGTAGAAGAAGCGTGAAATAATTCAAAAATGCCACATTATGAATAATACCGGTACACTGATTTCCATAAAATTGGTTGATCTGACTATGCACTCAGTCTTGTTCATGCATGATGCTTCAAACCAGCTCAAAACTAGATGGATTCTCGACTGCAGGCAGTTGAACTCAATGCTTCCGCCATTGCCAGATCTAAAACAACAACATGTTCATAAGACATATCCTATCCATTATGATATTCCTCTAATCTAACTTAAAATGAACAACAACAAAAATCTGTGGCGTGAACCAAAAACAAATAAATTCCCATATCATAATTTAGATTAATAGCATTAAAAATGCAAAACATATACCTTTACTTGTGTACTTTGGCCGGAGTATAGGGCGAATCTCTGCTCCCCTATGTTTATGTCCACTGCAACGAGAGTTATCATTTCTCCAACATCAACGGCAACGATGGCGTGTCAATCCCAGAGCAACACCTTAAGAGACTCGTAACTCTGGTCTTTACTGGATGTTGGATCTTCCAGCACCAACTGTTTGAAGACTTTTGGTCCACTTCTTCTCTTGCCAACCTAATAAATATAATCAACAACAAAATACAACAAATCACAATTCTACTGAGGCAATATCCTAAGATCTCTCAAGCATCATCACATCATGCCATAAATCTTTTACCAAACAAAAGCATTCAAAATCAGGAGAAAAAAAAGTATCTTGTCCTAAATAAAACTAAAACTAAAAAAAAAAACTCAATCCTCAATTCTACCAAGAAACCACAAAAAACCACAAAAAATATCTACATATTAGCTTATGAATACAAATCAAATTGATAAAACCAATATACCGGTAATAAAATTTGTTGATCTTCACAAAATCACAAAATCACAAAATCACATTATCATCACATAATTCAAATAAAGTAAAAACTTCCATATTACATCTACCTGTGACTGTCAATATTTTTTGGTAGTTTACAAAACCCACAAAACAAGATGCAAAGAATTTCTCTGTCAAAATAAAACAAAAATACACATACAAACTGACCAAACCAAAATACCTTTAGGACCAAAATAATTTCCTGTACTATGTTCGCATCAGACTCAAATAGGCAGCAATTTGTGAATGCCTATATCAAATGTAAAACACAACGATATAATATTCAAATTACACACTTCTTCTAGTATGCCATTGTTACGCCCCTATTAGGTTACAGGGGAGCTATAATAATAAAATGAAGGGGGACAAAACGGTTGCTTGTGGTGAAATTGGTGTCAACATGTTCAATCATAAAATTGTGTTTTGCTGAATATTACTGAATGAATTATAATAAACAGAATTTAGGGTTGAGGGGCATAATTTATCAACAGAAACAATCAAATCTGTTAGGCTTGATCACACTCTTCTCGACCAGAAAAGATGTCATCCTCGACAGATAAACAATTAGTAAATATACAATACATACATATCTTAAAAAGTCAGTCAATTTGGACTGGACCATAACAAAATCTTCATGTACACTCAATATGATCAGCCCTATCCATCTAGTACCTGTATTAGAATCGTTACGAAAACTGTAACATAAATGGTGTGCGCACACCTTTAGTGCTCAACTCTCAAGTCGAGTCAGATGACTTTAAATTGTAATAGCATCTATCATGTGATATAAAAAAATAGACTCCTGGCGATTCCTGTGAGTGATTTTCCGTCTTTGGATACTGGTGATAGTGCTACGTTTTCAGCATCTACTCAAATCAGTGAGCATGACTATATGCATCTTGGAGTGCCTGTAATATTATCTTCACCAGTTTCCCAGTTACACAGCGCTGTGAGGTTCATTTTTCAACTATCACTCCAACATTTGCAACCTATACCAAGAGTTTCAACTGTATCTCGAATGAAGTTATTTACATGTTATGGATCATATTTCCTGAAAGTTATATCAAACTTTACCGTTCTGGGGACCAATTTTGGGGTATATCTTGTCCTGCATTGAATGGTGGCCTAGCTCGAAGTCCATTGTTGGTTGCTGACCACATCTGGTATCTAATGGAGCGTATGTATAGCTGCTCCCAGTGTGGCATGGTTGATTCGCAATTCTTGTTCGGACTTTTTTGAGTTTTTTGAGTTTTGTCTGGTGGTATAGACACTTCATTGACAGAGTTTTTACTGTCAACTTCTGGCGGACGTTCACTCTCATGGGTAACAGCCCTTGTGAGGACCTCTGTGATCTCCTCATCTATGATCCTGTCCTGATGCAAATGTCCCTTAACTTCTTGTTGGATCGCCTGACTCTGGATCCCTGTAGAGATTGAATGAAGCGCCATCCGCTGAACTTGGCAGCTATCATTGCTCACCGCTGAGCCGGCCTCCTTCTATGCGAAGATAATCTTCTGCTTGAGGTCTAGGGTCCGCAGAACAAAACCATGGATGCTCTCGATCCTGCTGATGCTGAGCAGAATTGGACAGCTCCTTGAACAGTGATGTTGCATCTTTTTCTCGGTAATGCGATCTTAAAAGGCTCCGCAACATTGGAAGGTCTAGATCTGGCCTACCTTCCAGGTAGCTCCGAAGATGTAGTCCTGGGCTGACCGCTCTTAAAACACCTTCAAGCACCTCTGCCTCTGAGAACCCTTTTCTAGACGCACTCTCTACCTGCCTTGCTAGGCTTAGGAAGGACAATTTGTCCTTCTGGTTAGGTTCTCTCATCTGCCCGATGATTTTTAAATCCTTCTTCCAGAGCATTCCGGGAATTCTATCATCAGGGGCAGTAGTCGACCGGGATTCCTGCTTCACGTGGACCCCTATATCCTCCAGGCAGCAGTCGACCTGTTCTATGGGGCCCCCTTTCCTAACCATAAGCACTCTTGCCACTCCCTCCCACTTAGCTTTTCCTCACCTTCTCCCTCGCCAACATCCTCACTGTGCAGACCATGTTTGATCAGCTGCGCTGATCCCTTGGTCTGTGCCATGGCAACATCCTCACTTGGCACCTCCAAAAAATGTTGCAGCTGCCAGGAGCTCCTCCTCGGTCCTTGCGGCTAATTATATAAAAGAATATAAATACCTTTGATTTTCCAGTGACCCTCAATCCACCTACACTTGTCTTAATGTTGGAAAAATGAAACAAATATGTTGGTTACTGTTAAAAGTTCATCAAAGCATAACTGTGTACCGTGATATGGCATCACAATAAAGCTCATATACTCTATCCCCGTAGCCTCGCCCTCTCTCACCAATGCTTGCACACCGCAACATTTTTTGACCATTCATCCATCTTGATGCTGCGATTCCCACCATTGTCAACTTGACAATGTCTACCTTCTTTTCTGCCATGATATACATGTCTGAATACAAAAAACAATGATAACAATAAAAAAATAAAAATGAACAACAATTTAATAAACCTGACCATAAGCTAACTATGAATCTGACAATGAAAAACCCAAACACTGGATAATCCTGATTGAATAGCACACTACAACACAAAGTCTCTGTGGTCATATTTTTAAAAATTATTTATTTGTCTTACTTTGTTTTATCAACATATCTTTCAAGCAATATATCATAAAATTTTACAAAACAAATGTGGTAAGGAAACAATATCTGAAAGTCGGCATTACATGAAATAAACTTAGATTTAGCCTTGAATTTGTTTACAATTACTTGAAATACAAAATAAACTATTTCAGATGCCAAAAATGCAAAAATGCCATGAGTTCTATCATAACTCACACAACTGATCATCTCTTCCTTCAATCAACATCAAAGCACATGACATTTTTTCATCTGAGGAACATTTAGTTCAAATAACAACCAATAACCATTTCATCTAGGCCTATAAGCCAATGAACTGTTCAGATTTTGGGGTCAAAGGTCGCAGGGTTCATTATGTATGCAAAAAAGTAGCCAGTGATCGCGTTATCTCAAGAACCGATCGATGGATTTCCGCCAAACTTGGGTCATATATGTATCTTGCAGAGCCAATGAACTGATTACATTTTGGGTTATGAGGTCAAAGTTCAAAGGGTCATACACGTTTATGAAAAATAGCTTTTAATCACGATATTCTGAGAACCTGTTAATGGTTTACAATCAAACTTGATTAAAATTGTTTCTGTTTAGGTTTGTAAAATATAGCTCTATGGCGGAGGCATCATTTTCGACTGCGTGCAGTCGAACATCCATCTAGTTTCTTAGATGGTTTACTATTTATGATGAGGCATCACAATAGATATCATAAGATGCAAATAATACTTAACTACTAGACAGCTGCCAGCATTTTGCTCCGTACATGGCGAGAATATAATCGATTGTTGGTAATTGTGTGTGAGTTAATTTTTTCCCCTTCATTATTGTGATTTGAGGTTGTGTTGGATAAGAAAAGACATTCCTAATAGCTAGAGAATCATGTTGATGTAATCATAACATAGTTGCCACAGCTACATCTGTCTGTATAAATTTGGAATACAGTTTGTTGGAACAGTTCTTTTTACTCCTTCAGTAAAAATGAAACCTTAATTTTTTTATTTTGCCAACTGTACTTTAAAAAATGAATTGCGAATTACTGATTATGTTAATAGAAATTTCATGCATTATTTCCATTGAAAGCTATAGAAAAAAATTAATTATTAGATGTGCATGCCTTGTGTTTTGAATAAATTGAAATCTGATTATTGAATTGAGCACGCCAAGGTTCAACTCTCCATACTATTAAAGATACTACTGGTATGTCCCTTTTGCAGGCAACATCAAATTCTGTAGAACTGTGCAGGAATTATGAATATGTCACGTATGTCCTATCTGTGAAATTAAAACATCTGGCAGTGTCCTAGTATTCAAATTATGCAAGGAAATCTGTTTACCTTCTAGACTTCACAGTCAGACACCATGAGTGACTGACTGATATAATTTTTTCTTTGGTAATAACATACATAAAATGAGCTGTAACAGGTACTACATGTGCATTTGTCTACATCAATAACCCACTACTTGTAATGGCCAAAATTAAAGTGATTGAATCTGTGTGCTGCACAAAACGTACGACCATTGGGTAAAAGGGTCTGAAAATCAGACTATTAGTATTAATTAGATGATTGCAATCACTTCAGTCAATTAGACAACTAATGGTTGTTATTTTCCCACTGAAAGCAATTTCAAGCCCTTTTGTTTTGAGGGAAGTTCCAAATTAGCATTGTCTTTCAAATGAAGGAATTTAACCTTTTCATTTTTTTAGCCTGCAAATGGGACATAGTACCTTTAATAAAGGTTAAACAGCGCATCCCCATGTCTAGTGATATCAGATATTATGAAGCAACGCATAGATAGGAAGGTTTGCTAATATGAATATCATTGCAAGCCAGTAGATAGAATTACCTCAAACTATGAGATGTTGATATGTTATTGTGAGAAAAAAAACTTAACAAATGGCCATTAACATTAGATACTTCCAATGCTACCTTGTGTGTGATCAGAAATTTGTTTGATTTATAGTCTATACTCATTCTGTGTAACATCTACTTTCGAATTTCACTGCCAAAACTAGTTCTGATTTAGGATAAATTGACATTTGTAAACTTTTTATATCATGTCAAAACAGGACCAATATTTTCTTTATTATAAACTTTATGAAGAATTGTTTATACAATTGTGTGTGTATACACACATGATACACAGCTTTTTTCACATTTTATTTTTCAAGTGTATGTAGATGTACATGTTAGCTAAGCACAACCCCTGCCCCTATATTATATTTCTGATTCTTGTTTCAGTAGCATGAAGAAAATTCATCTTATTAAAAGGTGAAATAATATTTTACATCAGGAAAAAAAGTATTACCGGTAACATGTGAATAGAGAAGTCCTATTGACTGGGCATTATGCCTGGTGGCAGTACTGCTTCCTAAACGGTATCCTCTCTTTTTAAACTTCCAGCTTTGTGGCATTTAGTTTGATATTAAGACTCTTGCAACCCAAAGATGGACAGTTGATTTGTCGTAATATGCAGTACTAGATTGTGTGAAAGTTAATCAAATGAGAATTTTACTGAAATGCAATAGACATGCACTTGTATTGCATATTTGTAAAATTCATATACAAGTACATACATACATGTAGAATGCTTATTATTATGGTTGCTTCCAATTAAATATAGTGTGTGTATAGGAGTGCAAATACATTAAGTTCTTTTTATCCATGATACTTTCTTCATACATGTGTATAAGTATGACAATGCAGAGGTTATAGTTCAAAAGATTTATTTACAAAGACGGAGAACAGAGAAGCTAAGTCATATTTTCTGTAGAGTGCTATCATTGAAAATGATATTTAAATTTGTGCTCAATTCTGTGATTTCTCGTTCACAAGGTACACATACTGACATGCATACCTTTTGGTAGATTATAGTTATTATTTTTTTTATTCAAACAGAGTCAAAAAGAAGGTTCAACTTGTTTGATTATTTGTAAAAAGAAATCTGGAAACAATTTGTAGGTACTCAATATGGATAGCATAGTCTGCTTATTTTGCTTATGGTTGCTCAGGGTTACGGTATGCAAAAATGATAAAATGTAGAATGGAAAATGTTACGATTGTGGTAATGGATTTACTTTTGATATGAAAGATGAGAAATCTCTACAAAATCTGTGTTCTGTGACAATTAGAATACTGTATGTATATATTTGGAATTGAAATGTAATGAGAATAGAGATGTATTCCTTTTGTGTGTTTTCAATAATTCAATTATGAATGTAATTGGACTTAAGTTGACAAATAAACAAAAAGACATGTGCAGCATGTCTGTTCCTTGAAACGACTCTTACTACATACTTCAAGATGTATGTTTTAATGTACAATATATTTGCTGAATCACCTTTTGCAATAGAAATTCAACGATTTGAATTTTCACTCATAAACCCTTAGGGTTATCATTTTTATTGATACTTTTTAGCTTGCAACATTATTTGATGGTGTCATATTGACTAATTTGTTGAAATTTGATAGCATTCCTCCATTTTAACATGTTTATAGGAAGTATGTATATGTTTATTGTTTTGGTATGGAATGTGTATTTTTACACCTTTTTAATATTGGTTGATAAATCTGTAACAATATAATTCTTGGTGTATACAATACTTTTTCTTTTTACATTAGTTGATACATTACACAACAATCTTGGCCAAAATAATTTGAAGGAAATTCCTGTATTTTAACATTTTTTATGGTTATGTTATGGGTCCCCAAAATATGTGTAGTTTTAAATTCAAATCACTACAAAATCCACAAATGCTACTCCCCCCTAATGCAATAACAATGAACAAAGATGGTTTTTTTTTTTTGCTTAATAATTTTCAACAATGTTATTTGAAGCTTGGAAAGAAATTACCCCCTAAATACACTACTTTCTTATCTGTTGCCAAACCCCCTTATACAATGTGTGTTAATGTTTTATTGATCATGTGAACTAATCTAGTGGTATATTGACCACATTTCCCCCCTTCTGGTTACAGCTATGTTATGCTTATTTCGTTCACAGTTTCTGCCTACTTGTATGGTTTTATGTCTTGGAGAATTTATTCACAAAGTATATTAATTACCATGAGAATTAGAGAATACATGGACTGTGGAATTGGAATTTATATTGGATTTATAAATACATTCATGAAATCATTACCTATATCTAAGTTTGGAGTGATTCATTTTCCTGACTTTCTGAATTGTCTTTTTTTCCTTAAGGTATACTAGCATTTAACATAAATTTCGATTTCATTAATACTTACATTATTGGTACATCATTTTAGGTTGCTTGTTTGGAGCTGAATGTTCATAGGAACTTGTGATAGGTTAGTAATTTTAGTTATTTTTTTTTTCTTCCTGGAATTTGTTTATCATTCAGCATTTAAAGGGAAATCCAACCTTAATAGACAATACTCTTAAAGAAAGCGGGAACAAAAATCAGAAAAATAGACTGGTGAAAGTTTGAATTAAATCTGACAAAAAATAAGAAAGTTATGAAGTTTTGAAAGTTGTTTTCACTGTAGGTATGGGCACTTCCAACTGGCTGAATCAGTAATGTCACTGTGGCGAAGTGCTGGACTCCCGGCCCCCCCACTCAGGTTTCAAATTGTACCGCATGCTTGTTGCAAGACGCTCCGGCTCGTAACAAAAGAAAAAGGTCGCGCCGCATTGACTTTACACACCGGACTTTTGCTGAAAAGGGGGGGTGCTGAAAAAGCTTGTATAACAAAAGAAAAAGGTCGAGCTGCATTGACTTTACACACCGGACTTTTGCTGAAAAGGGGGGGTCGGTTGGAACACGCATATGCGTACCCTAAATAACACTGAGTGAGGGGGCCGGGGCTGGACTACTTAACACACAAAATGATTAAAATGTCAATTTCTTGAAATGTATGATGCAGGAGGGTCTTATCTTTTTTAGAGGAACAATAATAATATGCTATCCATGTTATAATTTTAGTATAGTGCTCCAAGGGAGAAGGCTCTTAGGCCCAAAAGAGATATAATCATAATTTTTACACGACAAATGGGAGAGTTGTCCCAGACTAATGACTACCTCACAATCCACTGACCAAATTGCTGATTTTTGAATCGATCGATCACATGGATTTAATGATCTCATATTTCAAGCAATCATAACTCCCTTAACATTGGTATGATTTTTATCAAGCTTTTTCTCTTCTTTTTTTTTCTGCTTCCATACAAATGAAGTTATTGATAGAGATGGATTGCCTTTAAATTTCCTTATTAGTTATCCAATTTTACTCAAACTTTTTTTGATTGGTTTTTTCTGATATTTCTGCTTCTATTGAAAGAAAGTTTTTTTGGGGGAGTGGACTTGGCCTTTAATATATTAAAGGAGAAGTTGGAGTTTGTGTTCCTTCACGTTAGGATTGTCTCTGCTGAACGGATGGAAAGTGAGGGGACAAATTTAAATTGGTGGTCATTGTACGTAGCTGGATGATAATATTATATTATTGTGTTTGCTGCCCGGCCCCNATTTATATTGGATTTATAAATACATTCATGAAATCATTACCTATATCTAAGTTTGGAGTGATTCATTTTCCTGACTTTCTGAGTGGTATTTTTTTCGTTAAGGTATACTAGCCTTTAAAGGCACACTGTCCTACTTGTAGCTACTTGCTCCCTCTTTATAGAAAACTTCCCGAATCGGTGCCTGTTGGTCCCCCATGATCCTCTTTTTTTTAATGTTAAATGAGAGCTGAGTTAATGAGATATCCACCAGTCACAGTGACCTTGCTGGCTCGCTGGGCGGTCTAATCCCTTCTGGCTGAAGTAGTAAAGCCTGCCTTTAACATAAGTTTCACTTTCATTATAATACATACATTACTGGTACATCATTTTAGGTTGCTTGTTTGGAGCTGAATGTTCATAGGATAGATCAGTAATTTTAGTTTTTTTTTTTTTCTTCCTGGAATTTCTCCATCATTCAGCATTAAAAGTGAAATCCAACCTTAACAGACAATACTCTTAAAGAAAGCGGGAACAAAAATCAGAAAAATAGACTGGTGAAAGTCTGAATTAAATCTGACAAAAAATAGGAAAGTTATGAAGTTCTGAAAGTTGTAATCACTGTAGGTATGGGCACTTCCAATTGGCTGAATCAGTAATGTCAATGTGACGAAGTGCTGGACTACTTTCCCTTTTGTTTTCAACACCCAAAATGATTAAAATGTCAATTTGTTGAAACGTATGGTGCAGGAGGGTCTTATCTTTTTTAGAGGAACAATAATAATATGCTATCCATGTTATATTTTTAGTAGTGCTCCAAGGGAGAAGGCACTTGGGCCAAAAAGAGTTATAATCATATTTGTTTACACGACAAATGAGAGAGTTTTCCCAGACTAATGACCACATGGATTTAATAATCTCATATTTGAAGCATGCATAACTCCCCCATCATTGGTATGATTTTTATCAAGCATTTTCTCTTATTTTTCTGCTTCTATACAAAATTAAGTTATTGATAGAGCTGGATTGCCTTTAAACTTCCTTATTAGTTATCCGATTATACTCAAACTTTTTTTGATTGGTTTGTCTGATTTTTCTGCTTCTATTGAAAGAAAGTTTGTTTTTTGGAGTGGACTTGGCCTTTAATATATTAAAGGAGAAGTTGGAGTTTGTGTTCCTTCACTGTAGGAGTGTCTCTGCTGAACGGATGGAAAGGGAAGGGACAAATTTAAAATGGTGGTCATCATATAGCTGGATGATGATATTATTATATTGTTGTTTTTGCTGATTGGTAGCATGTATGAATGGCAGAGATTTGTTGATTGAGTGGCTAATGTGGTTGACTATATATGTCTTATTTATTGATTTATTGATGATTGATTGATTGGTTTATTCCACTATTAATTGACCCTCGCAAAAATTTGTGGTGATATCTTTGAACCCCTTTTGTTTTAATTACTCTTATCGGACTGTGGTGTACTCTTTGATTGGATTACACTATCAATTAGAATCCTATAGATGGTGAATAAACTAGAAGAGCACTTAATTAAGCACACAGATAAACCATAACCTACTTAAAAGTCATATTATTTGCAAAAAAGTTTGAGAATATGCCAGCCTCAGAAGATGGAGCTTTCCAGTCTATAATTAGCAGGGGAAAAAAAAAAATATTTATTTTTCGGGGGCTACTTTTCAAGCTTGCCTACATGAAAATAACATTCTAAAATTTGTTTTGCATTCAACTCTATGCAAATTTACAGAGGCTCTTTTCTGAATTTTGGGGCTATTTTGGGCATTTTGGGGGCTAATTCGCCCCTAGCCCCCGTGTAATTTTTTTCACTGAATTAGATCTTCTTATCTTGTGAGAGTGAGCTAGGAGTGGCAAAAAATTGGATGGAGGAGGCCTGCCTCGGTCAGTTCTTAGTAGAGATATGTGATCACTGATGTTATAAGCCAAACATTTAGAGGGGCCTGCTAGGCTAATGAGAGTTGGACATATTCACTGACATATTTTTTCTTTTTCTGGGGACCTATATAGTGATGAGGTATATTCTTTTATTAAAAGAACTGCAGTACTTGGAATCTAGTCTGCATACATTACGTGTTGCTATATTGGGTAAGCCTCGATTGGGCAAGCTTTTTTTAAATACAGTTATGCATAAAATTTAAATAGGCCCCTCTCCCGGCCTCCCACTGAGGAAACTTTGGAAGCAGTGTGATGCCTTAATTAATTGCCATTAGTAAATTATGTACAAGTATATAGAGCTACAAAATGTTAAAGTTTTACAGTCATTGGAACTTTGCACTTGAAAGCATTAATTTTTAGAGAAAACAAGATTTTTTTAATGATATCTTTTGATCGATACCAATTAAATTGGAAAAGGAAATTTCAAAGTTAGAGGAAGAATTACAAATACCAGCGAAGATGAATGACAATTCTTTGATTAACGACTTGGAAAAGAAAAGAAGGGAATTGAAAAGTCTTTACGGTTATATAAGTGAAGGGGTAAAAATCAGATCTCGAGCCCAATGGTTTGAAAGTGGAGAAAGAGAAACGGCATATTTTAAG
>BEXV01001518.1:0-11836 GCA_003118195.1 Hemicentrotus pulcherrimus
ACCACCTCTAACCCCTCATATATTAACGGGCAAAGGAGGTAATTTGCAAGCCTGCTGCAGATTACTTTTCTACTGGTGTTGATAATAATGAACGTGATAATCATAAATTACTATATACGTTTATGATGGGCTGTATTTTGTACAGGCTCTTCCAATTTTGGTCCAACAAGTTGAGTTCCATGTAAATTTTAACGATGAGCGAAAGTTTTTTTTAATTTGTTTGTTTTTAATTAGCTAAATATGTGGAAAAGTTGCTCAATATATAGGTTCCGTAGTGTGTGGCAAGTAAAAGAGCTTGTCTGAGATCAATCAAATTTATAATGACGAATACTACATTAAATAGTGAACCATGCATTTGTTAGCATCATGGGCACGCCAGTGCGTGGAATTTGTGTTTATTTTTTTGTAAATAACTTCTTTTCTACTTTAATGTACAGATATGCCTTAATAATTATATGTTTAAAGAAATCATAATGAGAAGGCCAACGAGATAAACAAAATGATCTGGTTGCAGTGGCATTATTTTGTATGAAAATACATTTCACTGTGTGTAGCCTGTTTACTTCGTATTTCAACTCGCGAAGGTAATAAATAGATTGAACTACGTGTAGGTTATAGAGAAATAGGGAATGACGTCTATTGAAATCAATCTTTATTTTACTAGCTCGTAACTTGTACTTATCATCTCATTCTGTATCTCACAGTTTGATTATTTGGTCAATTAATATCAAATGATCAAAATATCATGATCCATTTTCATACACAGTGACGCCTGCACACGGACACTCATATTCATGAAGGCCACTTATCTCACAGTTTGATTATTTGGTCAATTATTATCAAATGATCAAAACTCATGATCCATTATCATACACAGTGACGCCTGCACACTGTCACTCATATTCATGAAGGCCACTAATCTCTCCATCTCTCTATCATACATATTCACACACACTCGCACACACACCCACGCACACACTCACACACACACACACAAGCAATCGCGCACACAAATATAAATCGCCACCTAACGATCTCAATACGACCGATTTCGATTAGAATGGTGAAGGATGAAATGAAAAATAAATAAAGAGAAGCTTAATATATATTATTAATGTACCATTACGGCTTATGATTCATTGAGGGATTCCTAACATAGTTTTCGAATGCAAATTGTGTGGACAAAAAAGGCACGATGTCACATCCAATCAAAGCAATACAAGCCGGCAACGACTTTTGGAATAGGGAGGTAAGTCTTGATATACAGGGTGTCACAGAAAAGAACGCTACACCTGAGAAGGCTGAGATATGCAATTTCAACGACACCATTAATTGGCACATTAACATAATGTAATACGAAAATAAAATAAGAAAAAGTAACAACAATGAGAAATGGTATGATAACATTATTGAATATAGAGGCTTGTGTAGGTACTATCTTATATACATATTTATGTATGGTGTGTATGTGATACAACAAATAATCTGCACGTACTGTTAAGAAACACTAACAAAGCGCATGAATGTTTTGCTTACGATATTATTTTTCGATACTATCTTAAAAGATAGATAAATATAAAACGAAATAAATATATTTCTAAAATATACAAAAATGAGAGATATAACACGTGACGTAAGGTATTTTGGCGACAATAGTCAAATTACTGACTAATCGCCAATAAGCCAAAAACACAACAACAACAATGTCAATGTTTTTTGTTTCATTTTGTAGAATTTTTTGTTGACTGAAGACACCTAAATCACTGCAGTACTGCTCTCACTAAAACAGGTACAGCTGAATGCATGTGAAGCCGTCATGCGCGCATTATCCCGCTGCTTTAGGCATGAATACGGTTGCAAAAGTAGCAACTTTAAGAAAAGACACCGCCTTAAAAAAAAAAAGCAATAGAATCGACACGTGACATTTAAAATTGATGATCTTGGTGTAAATTTCTTCCTAATAGAGTTTCCTATCAAAAAAAACATGTGGACATGGTTTAAATGATACCGATGACATTGCAGATTAGGTGTTGCGTTACTTGTGGTAAACCCTGTTTAGACCTGACAGTACGTGATAGATTTGTAAATTTAAAGGTGCACGATATGCCCGCACGACTTTGCTTTCAAATTGGCAATGAGTAGAACTTTAAAACATCGATCAGAAAGTATCGAAAATGATAATCTTTCATGATGATTCGGCATTACATTTTAACTTGCAGTTACGGAGGAATGTACACATTCACACGTCCATCCATCGCTATTGTCGACTCGAAGTTCGGATCCGACATTGAACGCCCAAATGCCCGGATAAGTGTTTTACCAATCGCGCGGCGAAACGTCGTGTTCAAGAGAGAATAGATAACGGTGTTCCACCAGGAGTTGTTGATGAGGAGGTAGGCGGCCGCGATCCGAAGCGAGTGGGGAATCGTGACGTGGTAAGCGAAGTGAAGGGATGCCATGATGTTCCAAGGCATCACCAAGATGTAAAATGATATCGTTGCCATGACAACGGTCCAAAGGCTCCGCATCTTGATGCGGTTAGCACGAGCAGGTTGTAATAAATAAGGTACCGTGTTGGTCGCTCCAACAGCTGAACTCGAAGTGCCAATCGGGATATTTGGGTTTTGCCGAAGTGAAGACTCGTCTCCAACGATACGGGAATGACGGAGAGCTATACGCACGACATTGTAATTCGCGAATGTCGAGATCACAAGGCTGCTGTAGAATATGAGAAGGATGACGACGAGCGACGGCCGGAAAGATATGCCGATGCCAACTGCTGAAAAGTCCGACACGCATGTTCTCTTGGTTGAAGCAAAGTCGGCTCCAACATTGGTGAACATTGCGTTGCCAATGGATACGAAGGCCAGGATGACGAGGACAGCTCGTGCGCGTCTCGCCGTCATGATCGAAGCATACCGCAGAGGTTTGGTGATGGCCACGTAACGATCAACGGTTGCAAAAGCCATGGTGAGGGCCGACTGGTTCAGGCACCCTGTGCAGGCCATCGTTCGTATGGTACACGTGATTGAGTTCTGCAGATGCGGGGCGCAGGAAAATAGGAAGCTGAAGAAGCAACAAAACATACCGGTCAGGAGATCGGTAACGGCTAAGCCCTGGAATATAAGGCGCGGGATCTCCTCAAAGCAGGACGGCTTCAAGTGCAGTACTACCAAGGTTAGGGTGTTCGATATAATGATCAGGAACGTAGAAATCGCAAATGCAATCGCTTGTAGAACATTCGGCGGCAAAGGTGTCAGTATGATCTGTTGGGGTGGTGTCGACATTGTAGAATACATTTCGTCGTCCTCAAATACGAGATATCCCGAATTATCAGAGAAATTAAATGTTGAAGTTTCCATTACAACCGTGAAAGAAATATACGGTCACTGTGCATGAATACCTGAATAAAAAAAACAAAGGCGTTCTTTTTTACATTGGCATCTAAAGATTTTTTATTTATAGTAGTTAGCTCTGATATGGCGTGTCGCCTTGATATCAACCATAATCGGCAGTTTAATGAAAAATGCATGAATGTCATTGATCCGACTCATCCAAGTCTTAGAGATATCATCACACTAGAACCATGTTTCCTCAACTATTCAATACCGAGTCGACAGAGATCAAGCCGAGTGATGACCGATGCAATTATCATGCTACCTACGTCCGTACTGATGCAGAAATTATGCCGTCGGCGCGACACGCAAGATCGTAGTGATAAGCCAGACGTTTCGTTGTCAAATGCAAAACTAGCTATTTATGTCTACCGGCGATGCATAAATTTTGCATTTGAATACTCGTGTTCGTTGATGTGATTATATTCTTAGTCTGTGCTTGGTGATTGGAGTAAGATAAGATGAAACTGCATTAGAAATTTGGGGAAACAAGAGGAGAAAGTTTTAGTGCTATATGCATTTTTGAGCTGCAGAGAAGGCAATTTCAACAGCTGCACAATACATAAGCATGGGTGCGTCTGTATATTGTAATGTGAAAGTTAAGCAAAAGATGCAGCAGATGTCTGACTGAATAAGCTTAGTTATTCGGAATTCATCGGTATGAGAATTCATGTGTAAGACAGAAAGATTTACAAGTTGTCACCTTTGTGAACTTTGTTTTATTTGTTCTCTCTTAGTCTGATCCATTTCTCCAAAAGGGTAAATCCCAATTCTGATGAAGTCCAAATAAAGGATATTCTGCGTTTTCTTTTTGTATAACTTTCACATTATATTCTACACTACGCAAATGTAAATGGTACAATTAAACTCGTCATTACTTTATATGAAGAGTTTCATTCCTAAAGGGTTTGAAATCACTTTTAATGTTTTCAAGTAAAACAAGGATTTTTATTTTTACCACTTTTTCATGTCAGTTATCACTTCTGTTTAGCATAGTATGTTATAGGCGCATTTGCGTTACATCATTTTGTTCGTCTTTAAAACAAATCTAGCAACGAATTCTATTTCTCATATTTAAAAAAAAAAATTATTTCAATTTTTGTTTTGTCAACTTAGCCCCTTTTGGAATGAAACTCTTGTTTCCCGTCCTCTTTTCTGCACGTTAAAACATACTTTTTAACGTTTCGAATTCAATACAAAACATTTTAATACATATAATATATATATATATATATTTTTTTAATATGTTGAATTTATTGAAATTTGGCACCGACCTTCCAGACTGGTAACTCCACTTTATCTATAAACATCGTACAACTTAACTTTAATAAGGAAACATGGTTTAAACGAACAAATCCATAATCGAAGTAGTGGATTTAATTCCTTTTGGAATGAAAAGATTTTTGGACTGAGCACCTTTTGGGAATTAACCTCTTCATTCATATGTAAATATAACTATTGCTAGAGATATCATACATCACGACGGGAAATCTCTGTGTTCTGTTATGACATTTTACTATTCCCAATTTGAATTAGTTACTTCACCCGAAATATAAAAGGAAAAACATTAAAACACCGACTTCGTATTGGTACATCAAACTTTCTTCAATTATATACACATTTTGTAAGCTAGCCACTACGGATTCGTCCCTTCAGTTTCTGGTCATACCTTTATTCATGAATATTTCAACTTACCTGCCAATCATAAATTGTGGCGACAAAACTATTAGTGATATGCTTAGAATGTAATATCTACAGGCGACTGCAGGAGAGCATTTATGCCATGTAGGTACAATATAACACTCTGTCCTTGGGCGCATGACTTACAAGTAGGCTGTTCGGCTTGATCATCCAAAGTGTATGAGAAGGTAGGCCTAATTCAAAATGTCTTGGAGATCTTGACATATTGTGTTCTGATAATATGATAACAGCTAATAATATGACATACTGCTACATTAATAGAGCTTTCAATAGAGCGAGGACGTCGTCAAGGAGATCCCATGTCAGCTGATATCTTGTTATTATGCGCCGAAATACTAGGTCTTTTGTTTGTTTAGAAAATCCGATTCCATTGTTGGTTTGAGCTGACTTGATGGACGACTTAATAATTCAAAATGCAGATGATACTCTTCTAACGTTGAACGGGTCAGTAATGGAATCAAACAGCTGTGCCTTAAACTTATTAATGAATATAATGCCTGGTTATATAAGTTAATAATTATACATAAAACACGTGCGATATGGATTGGAGGATATAAAAACAAGAAAGGTGATGTTCTTTTGAAAAGAAATCTAAATTGGGTGTTTGATGAATATTTTAGATACTTAGGTATGGACTTTTTTAGGATTTGAACAAATTAGTAATTCACAATTATAATGAAAAATGTTAAGAAATCAAAAGTTAAACAATTGCACTATTTTTAACAAGGTGCCACAACCCCTTGGGAAACAATTACTTTTTGGAAGTGGCAGGTAAAACAAAGTACCTTTTTAGGAAAGAAATGTTCATGGCTTATAGTACACACTTGTCCATGCATTATGATGTCATTACTTGCCAACCCTTATGGAATAATGATAAAATTAAAATAGGCAATAGCCTAATGTATAGTAAAACATTGTGTAAAAAGGGAGTTCGTTTTTGCAATGATCTTTAAAAGACAAAAGGTGATTTTTTTTCTTCTTCTTCTTCTGTCTGGGAGATTTCCAAGAAAAGTACAATATTCAATTAAAAAAAAAAATTTGGATTATGTGATGCAATTAGACAAGGGTTCAACAATTGCACTATTTTTAACAAGGTGCCACAACCCCTTGGGAAACAATTACTATTTGGAACTGGCAGGTAAAACAAAGTACCCTTTTTTGGAAAGTTAATGTTCATGGCTTATAGTACACACTTGTCCATGCATTATAATGACACTTCTTGCCAACCCTTATGGAATAATGATAACATTAAAATAGACAATAGCCCAATATATAGTAAAAAGGAAGTTCGTTTTGTCAATGATATTTAAAAGACAAACCTTGATTTTTTTGTCTTCTTCTCTCTGGGAGATTTCCAAGCAAAGTACAATGTTCATTTTATTTTTAAAATCTTGGATTATGCAATGCAATTAGACAAGGGTTCAACAATTGCACTATTTTTAACAAGGTGCCACAACCCCTTAAGAAACAATTACTTTTTGGAAGTGGCAGGTAAAACAAAGAACCTTTTTTGGAAAGAAATGTTCATGGCTTATAGTACACACTTGTCCATGCATTATAATGACATTACCTGCCAACCCTTATGGAATAATGATAACATTAAAATAGGCAATAGCCTAATATATAGTAAAACATTGTGTAAAAAGGGAGTTCGTTTTTGCAATGATCTTTAAAAGACAACAGGTGTTATTTTTTTGTCTTCTTCTCTCTGGGAGATTTCCAAGAAAAGTACAATATTCAATTTTAAAAAAAAAATCTTGGATTATGCGATGCAATTAGACAAGGGTTCAACAATTGCACTATTTTTAACAAGGTGTCACAACCCCTTGGGAAACAATTACATTTTGGAACTGGCAGGTAAAACAAAGAACCTTTTTTTGGAAAGAAATTTTCATGGCTTAAAGTACACACAGTCCATGCCACAACCCCTTTTCTCAGATACAATGGCACTTGTTATGAAATGTATTAAAGGATGTTCACATAATATCTATGCAATGGTATTAAAGAGAGGAAAAGGAGAATGTTAAAGTTTTCTTTAATGGAAATGCATTTTTTTCCACCTGAATGACAATAGTTGGGAACCATATTGTTCCATTGGTTTTAAATGTACTATTGATGTGGGCTTACAATAGTTTCAGTTTAAGGTTTTGCAACGCACGTTATAAACGAACGATTTACTGCATGTTTAAAATAAATTTAGTCCCAAGAAAAGAATGTACATTTTGGAATGAACAGATTGAAACAGTTATGCATCTGTTATGTGATTGTACACATGTTAAACATATTAGGGATAGGTTGGAGCACTGTATATATATATTGGAACCGGAAATAAATACATATTTTGATTAAAAAATAAATTATTTGGTTTAAGAGGTTCGAATGATTATGCATTGAATTGTATAGTGATTATGGTGCGGCAGATGGTGTATATGCTTGTAAAACAAAAAAAAAAGCTGCCCGACTTTGATTATATGACAGTTCCGATTATATTTCAAAAATGAAAAGTATATTGCAGGTTCGAATTGTAGAAATAATAAATTCACAAGAAAATTGTTTCAATTCAGGAATTATTTTGTTTATATCAAATGATACTTTTCTGTATTTTGGGCCTGCATCCTTTTTAGACGCAGATTCTTGTTATGAAACTAATTTAGTTTAGGGGAACCACGAATGTTTTGATATCAATCTGTGGTCACAACGATGTATTTGTATAGCCTAATAATCAATCGATGATGCGTGTCTGTTGAAACTGTTTTTCTTTTTTTCTCTCTCTTTTCTTTCCATTAATATCAGAAATGCATTATTGAAAATGTGTTAGTTTCCGTTAACTCAGCAGTTCAACAAATATTTGTATCTTGACCAGTCAATGTTATTTATGTTATAAATGTAAATTACATTGAATATACATTTGTTAATTTGTTGAGAATGAAAATAAACAAAACCCCTATGGCGGGAACAGTTTGGAGAAAAAAATACTGCTACAATATGAGTTACATTTCATCACCATGGCACGTCACAAAGTGATGACATCATCAACACTTTCCCTTACATAACAATTTTCAAAAAAAATTGGGAAAGATTATTATTAACATCTGCTTGATATTGGGTCTGTCAGGCTCCTTGGAGTCTTTTTGTTTAAATTGAAAATTGAAAAAGAAATATATAATGTGCTACTGGGTTAAAGGGACATCGTCCTGGAGCAACATCGATAAAATATTAAAATTTAAGATCAAACTAGGCCGCATTGCTATATATTTGTCCTAAACAATGCCATAGGCCAATTCTTAATTTCACTTTCCTGAGAATTATTTTGGTTAATTCTGTTTGTCTATCCAAGCGCCCTTTTGTAATCAGCTTTCCATTTTTGCTATTATCATTATTATAATTATCATAATTCATAGAAATATAATAGTAGTAGTATTAGTATTATTATTAGAGGTGGTAGTAGAAGTAGTAGTTGTAGTAGTAGTAGTAGTAGTAGTAGTAGTAGTAGTAGAAGTATCATTATCATTTTCTTTGTTGTTATTATTATTATTATTATTATTATTATTATCATTGAATGTAATAACTTTTTGTGCCACTGTGATTCGTGAAAATGAACAAATTAATTATGCAATAATTGAAAATGAGAGAATAGTGGCGCAATCAAAGATGCCTATTGCTGCCGCCCATATCAATATAAAATACCGAAAAATAATAAAATGGTAAAAGCTAAAAATCAAGAAAAATGGATGTGAGTGATTTTGTCGAATGAATGTAAAGGCAAAAGATCAGTAAATATATGGAGTTCCCTTTAACGAGTTCAAGAGGATTTAAGTTTAAGGAAAACGCTTGTGTATTGATCCATCATGGAAACTCGAGGAATAGATATGGTTCAACCTAGGAAGGGTAAAAGTTCCACTATGCGTGGTGACCCGGTGTTATCACATCGATTGAATCCTAGTTGAGGTCAAATTAAGATGCATCATCTTTGTTATGACAGACCGTCTTCGATTCTTAGAATAAGAACAAGCAGGCAAACGATAACAGGAGGCGAAATTATATACGCTTATAAATAAGAGCAAATAAACGTGCATCATAACCAGGCTGAATTCATCCAAGACAATAAATCATATACCAAATTGGGAATCTTAATTTGAAATGTGCCCGTGAATATTGCTCCCCCCCCCCTCTCTCTCTTACTTTCTTTCTTGAGAAACTCTGCGAAGACTTCATAATCTCTTTACCGAAATGAATGTATCACCTGGATAAATTCAATGAAAACGAAATATTTATGCTAATAAGTACGCTTTACACGGCTGAAGGCATGTTTTTTTTTTTTTTTATCATCATGTCGAAATAAAACAAACAAACACATTTTATCAATAGGCCGTGTTAAGACTCAACACGCATTCCAGACTTTGGATAACTCAATAAACAAGAAAAGGGAAAATGATACTCACTTTATCTTGATGCTGCTGCTGTGTTTTAAGATATAAGAGAAGCATAGAACTGTTTTGAAAGCAATCTTATTACCTGTCAGAGGAAGAGAAACACGGTACAACTGTTGAAGCATTTTTCATGAGCATCTCGGCTCCGAATCAAGCAGTCGAGTTCGCGCATGCGCCTTGTTGTGATTATCATGGACATTTATATAATCATCGTGATGGAGATGAACATAATAACAATTTACTTTTCTCTGGCTGACCGTTTCATTCTCTATTTCGTCCTCATCTCTTTCTTCTCTTCTCTCGATCTGTGTCGTAGATTGTGTCGCCTTTACTAAATGTTAATAAATCTTAAATTTCCATATTTACAACATCCGAGAAATGTACATGTTTATTTTTCATTTGTATCACCCCTGCTCCTTAATATAATCATAGTGCTTCTCTTCAGATGAATTATGGGTGATTAAATTCCGATACTATCAAAACCAAAAGCATCCCCCTTTTTGTAAACATTGTACCCACATCATATTATAGAGGACGTTTTATTGGCATATCCGAGAAAAGCACGGGAACACTCACCCCGCCTCCCCCCTCCCAGCTCCTCCCCCACCTTCTGCAAAATTCTTCTCTGGCACACCTAAAGGACAAACATTATTACTGTTCTCCAAGTAGTAGTTTTAGACACATACTGATTAACCATCGACTGTAAAAACGTATTATAACCGAATGTCGGATATTTTTTGGGATGATGCCTCCCCCACCCCCTCCCCCCCCCCTCACGGTAGAAATCTTCACCCACCGCTGATGATTTCATGTTGAGCCTCCATCTACCGTCAAGATGCCCATTAGTCTTAATGAGGGATGAATGTCGAGAGTAGGCCCTGCCAATCCCAAGGTTAAAGGATTGATGTTAGCTTGCTGATCTATTTTAAGCAAAGTTGTGTGCAAATTAACTCCGACATCCCCCCCCCACCCCATTTGAAGTGACCTACTTACGCCACGCACACAATGATATATGTCCAAATCTTTACAGAGATACAAGTATCGACCAGCAAGGGCATTTATCTCTTTCTCTCCTCTTCACTGTTCCATCTCATCTCTGTGATGTATCTTCATGATTTCTCAATCCCTTTTATCATGGTGTGTTGGATATTTTTATTTCTATTCAGGAGCGAACAAAGAATATATTTCAAAATGAAATATCGCCTCTAGGATTCCTCCCTTTAGAAATATATCCTGCAACCTTAATTGGTAACGACATTCAACACACTTACATGAAGACACCACCCTTTCCTATTTCTTTTCTACTTAGCATGTAACGCATAAGTGCCTTTTCCGACTCTCTATCTCTCTCTCTCTCTCTTCCTTAACTCCTTTCATGATCTAGATTTCATATCTTCTTTCATTCCAGGACCTTTTTTTTTTTCCTCTTTCATATTTTAGAATTAATCTTGTGATTTTCTTCTTCTCATGCAAGGTACACACAACTGCCACATAAAGATACCTTTCTCAATATAGCAACGCACCTATTTTACTTGTTTCTAAAACCACTACTTCAGCTTCACATAATTTGCTTCCATCTTTCCTTCCCCAAATATTTTAACACAACCCAACTACAGTGTGAGTCCAAAAAAAAAGTTTACGCGTAAAAAAATGCTAATTATTTTAAAATTCATCTATAAACAGTAAATTATTATACATCTTATGAAATAATGTTTTATTCCAAATCATTTGGTATCATCTTTGTGTGGTATGTGTTCACGCTTGGATGAACAGGTGGAATTGTTTGTGAGAGTGCAAAAATCGACTCGCGCCAAAGTGACGTACGCCCGCAGCATGTGTTGGGATTAGCTGAGTGAGAGAATGATTTGAATGTATCAAATGAAATGCAATGCATATGCCTTTTGCAGAAGCAATGTCACACAGGCACACACACACACGCACAAATGTTCGTTGATATTTGATATTCGATATTTGATATGGGTGGCATGAATTTTGTTAGGGATGTTATTTGGATCTGCAAAAACCGATTTAATAACAAAATCCCAATTGTTTTATTCAAACATCAGATAATAATAATAATAATAATATTGGATTCTTATATAGCGCACGTATCAACCTTGCAAGGTTCTCAAGGCGCTCCAACATTACCGGGCTATATGCTAGGCTGCCGATTTCGACGCTCACTTCCTACCGGTACCTACCGATAAGCAACTTTGGCGCAAGTCCATGTTTGCACTCTCGCAAACCATATCAGGACAATTACCCCCTGGGCAATCACCCCCGGGTAATTACCCCCGGAAAACTACCCCC
>BEXV01001518.1:24205-39509 GCA_003118195.1 Hemicentrotus pulcherrimus
TAGAGAGGGAGAAAGAATTAAAAGAAAGAAAGAGAGGGGGGGGGGGGGGAATGATAAACACTTACAGCAAGGAGGTTCATGATGGTGTGTCCAATCTCACCAAACACAGGCTTCCTGAACCTGACACTCATCAGGGGACAAGGATAATCTGTTTTTTAAAAGTGGAAATAATCAAAAAGATAGTTACAGGTTTGTGATATTGAAAACACTCACTCACATCATGCTTGCATTTCTTCTCTTCTCTTTTTTTTACAATGAAAATCAAAGACAATTACTGCAACTAGCCTTGATAGAAGCAAAATGAGTAGAACTCCTATTAGCCCTAGGTGTTTCTCACTTCTGGAGAAGTATAGCCACCACTTATGGCTGTTCTGACTTGCCCTTCTGGTTCTGGGAAAATTCTTATAGAGGAAAATCAGGGAAGTACTTGCATCTAAACTCTGCACCTAGCCTCCAAAGCAGTTTCAGGGGAGGGGGGGGGGAGGACACCTTAGCCAAAAGGGCTCCCAGCCACTGGGTAGGGTGCCTCTGCCCGGTCCGGATGTGGCACCTCTACAATATTGTAAAGCGCTTTGATATAAATCTCTTATGAAAAGCGCTATATAAGTAAAAGTTATTATTATTATCATTACAACAACTATTAGCACTACAACTAAGCAACCATCAGTCTCCAAACATTACCCCCCCTCCCCAAAAAACAAAACAAAACAAAACAAAACAAAAATAAATTATATGCCTTATGAGAACAAAGACACTATACTTACATCTAAACTCTGCTCCTAGCCTGAGAAGCAACCTCAAAGGGAACACCTTAGCCCACGGTGTCTCCCATTTCTGGAGTAGGACAGCCACCAGGTAGGGGTGCTCCGGTAGAACGAGTTTCTGCAGACACTGGAAGGTCGGCCTGATGTAGAGGAACCCCCCATGCTCCCTGCTCCCTAGGAAGCCACCTCCAGCAAAGATAGTGTGGCTCATGTCAGTAACTGTGTTGCCTGAGAAAAAGGAAAGGGGAATATATAAGCACCATTTTTATTATTGCTATTATTATTATTATTATAAACAAAAGGGCCTAATGATTGGACTTGTAGTTGTATATATTACAGGGAAGATTTTTTTCAGAGTGACATGGAAAGCTTGTTAGGGCTTCGCCTAAATAAAAATGAGTACTCTGCAGTGATAAATATTCAATGACAATTCCCCCCCCCCAATAAATTTAAAGATATTTATACTCACCAATATCTAACATAGATATGTATAGAGCTCATCTTGGATTATCAAAACATTTGCTCAATCTTTGTTTCAAATTATATTCTTACAACTTATTCACACTATAGAAATGTTATACTTTGAGAAGTCATTCCGTAACGGTCATTCTGTAATGCCGCATCATTTCAAATTTGCCATCACATCTAAAAAATATTTTCAAAAACATTTCCATTTCAATAGTGACATGTTAAAGCTACTACACTGCAGCATGGCATAGTTCTCTTTAGAACAAGATATATATATTCAAAATTCAGAATTTGCGCAATGATTAGTCTGGATGACAAGTCATGTCCTTACGACCATTTTGTAACAAAGCTATATGAAATTAAATATTCCATAAATTTGATGAATTCTCAACAGGAAATTAAACAACTATGATGGTACCTGATATTAGTTTATATATTTTACCATTAATTTGTAGATAACAGCTGTGATGTTCATAATGTTCTTATCTCAAAACTGAAAATTTTTTGTGAATGTCATTCCATAACGCTTGGAATTGCCCCTATCACAATAACGCTCATGCAAAACCCACCTCTCTTGGCATCTTCATAGAGACTGTAGAGATGACAGAAGATGTCTCTTGGAATCGTCTTCTCGTCCGGTAGACATTCTAGGACAATCACCACCTCATCCTGCCCCACTGTAGCTAGACCCTTGGTGCTAAAACACCAACACGTCCTGTTCACACAGCAGTTCACTGGAGGTACAAAAGCACAAGAATGGAATTAGTTCCTCAAATGAAGATCCATCCATATTTCATGTTTTACCCAGGGATGCCAGTTAGAAATGATCAGAGGGCCTGAAAATCACCTAGAATCAGCTATTTTGTACAACAACAAAAAAGCCTAAATAATGGTCTGAAAATTACTCGCCAGGGCCTTAATTCAGGCTGTTGGCTGAAAACTGGCATCTCTGTTAACCCCATTTTGTATTTTATGGGAGGACTTCTCCTATAGAATCATTTTTTTTATACCAAAAGCTATCATTTCTCCTTTAATGAAACAGATAGATTATAGGGTTCTGAAGATATTTCCAAGGGAGAGAGTTACTGTTATATAAACAAGGTGGCCTCGGAGGGATTAAAAACAATGATCTTACATCGTCACAGTTATTTGACATAATATGCATCATAAAGCAGTGCCCTACAATAAAGGCATATATTATAGCCTGAAAATCAAATTAAAAAGTGTCGCTAACTCTCTACATGTGTCTTTGAAATGATCGTTTGTTTTACTCGACAAGGGTGAAAACTTCATTTTTTGAGAGGTCCAGCTCGACGGTCTTGTTTGGTCATAAGGTCCTATATTCATATTAGAAAATCCAGAAACAAACTGCATCATTTCTTGGAATAATGTCTCAACTTGCAAGATAATCTCATCTTTAAAGACGTGTAGAAGTGGGCTTTCATGAGGATTATGTCACCATTCAGGTGTTAACTCAACAACAAGTTTTGTCAATCATCAAAATTAGCTTTCATTTTTAGGACGGACAGGCCTTATGTTATTCTTGTATTTTCTGCCAATCACCCCATATGGAAAAGTCATTATCTTACATTTCCCTCATCCGAAGACCTTCCAAAAGACTGGGGGGGGGGGGNAGGTTTGCTGTGTGCAGGACTGGTACACCCATTAATGGTATTTGCACCAAGTTTGGTGTCAGCGAATTATGAACTTGTGCACATGGGAACTGACAACCATCACCCTTGCGTAGGTCCAATGTACTTACAGTCTACTATCTGGGCCAGGACCATCAGGTTTTTGCTTAGAACGAAGACAGCGGGTACAGGGTTGTCACCTGATAAGACAGAAAGAGAGCACAAAATTAACAGTCTCAGAATAATACCCTTCTTCATTGTTCAATGAATACGAAATACAATAGAGTATTAAATATCTGTTTATGTCTATAGATACATGTACCTTCTTGGTAGATGCAAATTTGTACGTAAAATGATAATACTAATTTTGTCTTTGAATGTTACGCCCAGAGAACAAGTTTGGTAACAACTTTTCATTTATCATCCTATGCTGTTTATGATTTTAGATCTACCGCTACATGTGTATATCTTAGCATGGCAAACTATTTCAAAGTATGGACAGCATTTTGACAGTCTATGCTATGTGGCATGTATTTTTAATAGCATGCCAAGAAACACAAGAAATAAATGGAATGTGATCAAGCCACCATAAAAGGGCTACATTTAAAAGGCTGTATAGACTTTTATCAGTTAGATAACTTAACATTTTTTCAGATAACGTTGTGTAACTAGCACATAGTTGCAATGGAACCACCTTGGAAAAACATGTTTAAAACAATTCAAAATAATACATCCCTAGGACTAAAATTAAACTAAGAATTGTAGTTTGTATTAAATCAAACAAGACTTACTCTTCAAGTCACTCAGAATTTTCTCAGTGTTGGGATTGTCATCCACAGAAAACTCTGCAAGTAAAAAAGAGAGAGATAGTAGGAAATGGACTAAAAGTCTTCTCCAAACCCGGGCTAATTCATACTTTGATAGGCACTCAACATTGCATTGATTTCAAAGAGAGAAGGAAATAAACTAAAAGTTTTCTCTAAACCCGGGCAAATTCATATTTCGAGAGGCACTGGACATTGCAATGTCTTACATCAGTCACTGTGTAGATGTATATGGGAAACGACAATACATGTACATACATTAATAAACATATATGGTGAATTTATAAGAATGGGACCAAATACACAAGATCAATTTCTTTCAGCATTTGCAATCCAAGCCATCACCAATATATAAATTCTGCCATGACAAATACCCCCTTATTAATAAATTATACATCATAAGGGCTTATTTTCCCTTCAAATGGTCAAAGACAAAATGGCAGCACTATAGAGATCCAGTCTAACTTACCTCCCTTAACCTCCGTGGTGAGGATGACAGGAGGGAGTCTAGATTCATCCTCTGGTATGAGGCTCTTGTGCCATCCCTGACGTTGCAACCGTCTTCGGTTCCCACCCTGTAACTCAGGGATTCCCCGGATGGACGTGGGGATGTTCTGGGTCGAAGAGTCACCGGTGGTTGGTATCGAGATGACCCCACCCCAGGTGGATGGAGGGCTCTCGGTCTCATGGCCGCCGGTGTCCTTACCCGGGGTAGTGCCATCCGAGAAGTGGACGCTCTTTCTCTCTTTCAGTCTAGAACCTGTAAACATCATCACAATGGTGGTGATGATAACAAAACAGGTTATGTTAATGATAATTCTATATATAGAATCTGTTAACCTTACACATTGCTTCTCCCTGTTTGGTTTATAAATATGTCAATAAATATTTTCAACCTCAATTCCTGGTCAATCAATCAAACTCATCTACAAGTAGTTTTGTTTTTAAATTACAAAGTTAACAGATTGCAACATACATGTATAAACATTCCACCATAAATGGTTAGCCTGTCCAATATCACTACTTATACTAAAGGAATCGGGTAACTTTATCTCAGATTCTGAAACAAAGTCCTGGATTTAGCTCATGCTGCAATGATAATTATAAACCTTTAGGTCAGGCACCCAAAGACTTTTTTACAAGCCGATTGCCTGTCTGATTATCAAGATATTTATGATTGTAAATTGAAAACAAATTTCATCAAAGTTTTCATAACACTACAATCTACTGGGGAAAACCAGTGTGGTACAATGTTAATTGGTCACTCAAAGATTTTTATTTTTTGAGGCACTTCTTGATCATTTAGAAGGGCGATGTTTTAAGGGCTTCAATATTACACCATATCACAGACACTGATAACACGTAGGGCTGTGCATCTCAGATTTGACATTGTTAAACGATGCCTTTAATATAAATTTTAATGTGACATGAATTTTCACAAATTACATAGACATGTGTCAAAATAGACCACACCCCTCTATTATCACATAGCCTGTGGAAAGCAGCAGCTTACGAGTCAAAAGCTTCAAACTCTTTGAATTCTATTTACCCTCCGAGACAGGTCTCCTGAGCACAGACTTGCCCCTCTGGACGGCATTCTCCGGTGTGGATGCAGCAGCAGGTTCTAGGGTCTGTGCTACGGCTTGGTGTGCAGGAGAACCGGCCGGGCTGTTCTCTACGGATGTGTTCCCGCCCTGCCTCCTGACCCGCTCTAGGGCTTCAGCTGAAATATGAAAATAATAAGAAGAATAAAGTAAAATCTGTTCTTGTATAGCGCATATCTCACATCTAAAGTCCCTATGCAATTCCAAGGAGCTTTGGAAATCATAACCGTAGTCAGAACCAGAATTAGAAAACAGTCGAGGGGAAAAGAAAAAGTTTTATACATGTAGTTTGATATCAAAATTATGAGGAATCAGAAGTTACTTGTCTAGGTTTCGCAAAGACTACGATAAACTTTAAGTTGGACTTGCAAATGGCAGGCCATTCATGCAACTGTTTGCTCTTACCATTATGATCTTTAGATATTTTTTCCTTCCATAATGAATTATCAAAAAAATTAAATTCTGTAGATTTGTGACCATGATTCGTACCTCCTTTGAGAAACCAATGCCAGTATAAAATGGTGAGAGCAAATAGTGGCATGAAAAGCCTGCCATAGTTAAGTCCAAATTAAATTTGATCTTAAGTGAAACACTCCCCTGGTATCTGTTTCTTCACGGCTGGTTCAGATATGATGCGGCAAAACCGTGGCGTTTTACACGTAAAGTGTTATACCCTTCACATTTCTGTATGTTATAACATAGAGCTTGGTGAATACACGCGAGCCCTTTGTTGTGCTCAGTTGCCATTCATTAACGCACAAATAAACATGCCAGCTTTTTTGGCGGCGGTTTACCGCACCATATTAGAACAAGCCTTAACCTGGACCATTCAAAGAATGGACCAATACAGGACTGTTTGAATTTAAAAGATAAGTTATGTGACACAAGTATGAAAAGTAAACTAAATCTTTGAATATACCATGACAGCTTCAATACCGATGTTCATTTTCTTACATTATTATTCGAATTGCCAACCTTGGTTGCAGCAGTTGCCTGATTCATCCTTTTCGCAGTTTTTTGGGGGGAGTAAATTACACAAAATTTAAATGAAAACAATGATTACAGGATATTTTCTTTACCACCCAGGCAAGAAAGATTTTAGGTGGTCACAGGCATGCAAGCATGGCTTATTCCGAGCCCTTTTTATATACATGTACATGTATACATAAAGGAGGGAGGCGTGATAGCTCAGCCAGTAGAACAGTGGTCTCGTAATCTGGCGACCCGGGTTCAAAACCAAGTCGATGCGCTAGTGCCCTTTGGCAGACCTGCCAACCTCTGGAGTTCAAAAACTTTTACTGACAAAGTTGTATTCTTAAAAATAAACACGGACTGTATGCGGATCAATGCCTCTTAATACAGTTCCTATATACAGGAAGGAATTTTTGTATGGATTACTGGTGGAATATGCGTGATTTTGTCACGACTGGTGTGTTCGATGAACCAATAAACATCCCCAAATTGCCTATGTGAGATGCTTGAAGGATACTTTACAGGACAGAATGGGCATTTTGCCATTAAAAATGAATGAATTAATAAATAAAAAATAAAAAATAGTACTGGTTGGCAGGTCTGCTTTGGAAAGGCTCAATCCCAAGTCCCTCAGAGAGGACCTAAAGCTGTCGGTCTTCTGGTTGCGTACTAACAAGCATTTATGCTTTCTTAGCAGTCAGGTAAAATAACCATCACTATCTATATCACATGTAAGGTTCAGATGTGCTAAACATTTCTCAACTTGTAGAGAGAGAGAGAGAGAGAGAGGGGGAGGGAGGGAGAGGGAAAGAGAGAGAGAGAGAGACAAACCTGTGAGTATAGCATTGAGACATCCCACACAGACCCTGGCTTCCTTGCTATCCATGTACCTCAATCTGACACGAACATTGCAACACCTGGAGCAAAACACCTGCACAAATCAAGCGAAAAAGTAAGACTGTCACAATTCTTCCACATCACAGGGTTTTGATGTATGCATGACATATTCAACACATGTGCAATGCCAAAAGGGTTTAAGGGGGGGGGGGGATTCTATTGTGATTTATTATTCTCATGGTTAACTACCTAGGTATTTTACATTTCTTTGCCAGAAAAAAATAGATTTCTCCTGAATAAATACAGCTTTTATGAGGGTTGCAGAAAATATGTCTGATTGACAAATGAAAGAAGGTGGAGAGGCAAATTTTAAGAAACTGATTTAGAATTCATAAGAGGCGACAACTTTGCAGACATTAACTGTTAATTACATACAGAGGATATTTACTACCTAATATCTGAATGAGCTTTAATTGTTCATCGTCTCATTACAAAACTAATGACTAAAATAATCCTTGCCAAAATCTGCTACATGTAGCCTTTTACAACGCACAAAATGAGATGGACAAGTCGGTTTATTCTAGTGTCCTTCAATCAAGATCCATGATTAACACAAGACATACACAATGAAAACAAACAACGTGATCACGAGAACAGGACGTACGTACAGATGGACGGACAAACCGAAAACATAAAACGAAATACTGTACCTTCCCACATGCTCTGCAATGATGTCTTCTTTTCCTGAAGGTGAATTTCAGGTCGCACCCCATACAGGAAGGCGCATCAGAGTCTGGGATCCAGATGGGTGCAACATCGCCTGGCACAGCATCGCCATCTCCTGCAGCTTGTACTGGTAACATGTGTTGAGCATTCAAAGCATTGTTCTGAGCCGTCATAGGGTCCAATCCCTCAGAACCAGCCAACTCCCCGTTCTCGACAAAACTAGGATCACCAGCCATGTTCCCATTGGGCGAAGGCATTGTCCCATTTTGGCTTTGATCAACCGGAAGAACCATGCCCGGAGTCAGGGAGACATTGGGCGGTGCCACAAAATGGGGGTTACGAGATTGATCAATTTCGTTCATGCCATCTGCATGCTCGCTAGAATATCCATTCATTTGTTCCGATCCTCCCATGCCAAAGTCAAGGGTTAGGCCCTGACGGGAAACATTCCGCTCTGTGTGTGTTGCTTGTTCGACCTGCTGGTAAGATGGAGGGTCGGGCGGTAAATTATGTAACGACTCCTCAAGGTTTGCGTCAACACCCATCTCTGGAGACATTGAAGGTGGAACCGGTTGAGCCGTTGAGAGTTCAGGAGGAGCCCCAGCTGGAACTGTAAAATTTTGCATTGGGGCAAGATCCTGAAGCCTGCTGTTTGCACTGACCTGATGGCCAAAGTCTGCATGATTGTTCGTAGGGCTTGATTGGTGAGATGTGTTTGGTTGTTGTCTTTGATGTTCTTTGTCACCAGGAGCAAGATCTTGCTGTCCATTTTGGTGGCTGGTAGTATGGCTCATCAAAGTGTCATGGTTAATTTGATGTCTTCCATTGACCATCTTTGGCAGTAGAGAATCATTGAGGTTGTTTTCAGATTCTGTGGTTATTCCGAAACCAAGGGTGCTCAGAGCTGGTTGGACGCTTGAAGCAGGGCCAGGGTCAACAGAAGGATGCCCATCAGTAGAATCTGGTAACTGCTGGTTAGTTTGCATAGATGGACTAAAAGTGTTGGACAAACCAGCAGGCACAACCTCCTCTTCTGTTGAAGATTCAAACTGAGGTTTGCCTCCATAAAAAGGGTCCACTTTGGCAAGCTCATTGTCATTTCCTTTAGAGTTGTTCACATCCAACCTGTATTGTTGATCAAGAATCTTAGACAAAGGGCTGATTCTGTCATCGACATTGTCCTGATCATCTGGAATGCTCAAGAAATTGCTGTGAGGTGTAATACTCAAGTTCTGTGGTGCTGAACTGTCATGGTGCTGTGTTTTCTTTGTGTTTGATACAGGGCCACTTAATAGTTTGGGAGGTACCGTGGCCGTGCTTGGAGGTGCACTGTTAGAATTCAGTGGTATCGTACCTGGAGCTGTAGGTAATACACTGCTTTCCATGTTGCTTCTAACCGTGTTCACCACATGATCTTGCCCTGTCAAAATGTAAGGTGACTGATCGTCCATTCCTAGCACAGGAACATCCTGCTTTGGTGGTCCAAAATTGGGTGTTCCATCCCTCCTTAAAACATCGCTTCCAGAGACATCGTATGCTAGTGGCTTTGAATCAAGATCCTCTAACTCATCAAGTTCCGATTGAGACACTGTCACATTGGACAGAGTACTAAATCCAACAACTGGTGGTGTCTCGGTGACTCTAACCACATTCGATGGTGGTTCCTCCTTTGCCTGATCCTTGTCACTTGTGTTTTTTAGAGGACTCTGTTCTGGAGTCTTGTAACCCAACTGCTTGGGCCTTGCACCCTGTCTCATGTACTCCTGCATGGTCTCTGAATCCACTGGCGGAGTGCTGGAGCTAGAGGTATAACTGCTTGGAGAACCCTTCTCCAAAGTGTTGTCTTTGTTCGCTTCTGCAGAATCCACTTCTGTTGTCACCCGCTCCACAGCTTTTTGAATACCACTGCCATCAAGCGAGTCACGCTTTTCAAGAGTTTGCTTTTCATCTTCATACTGAAGTGTTCTATTATTTGGAAGTTCATCCATTGAGTTTTGCTCTATTCCATTTGGTGTACCAGAATACTCATCATGGTGTTCACTCTGGTCTCCAAAGCTAATTGGAGTAAACTTAGCTGATGTGTCAGACACGATTCCTGAAGTCTCTGAGTTGCTCTTTGATAATGCCATTTGTGAAAAACTGGACATTGAACTTTGATCTAAATTGCTGTCCGTTCCTAATGCATTTTGCTCATTCAAATGCAAGTTCAAATTTTCTTGTTGCGATTCAACAGGTTGATATGTAGGCGGTGAGGAGTCTATCTTGTTCAAATCACCTATCGACATTGATCTAGTGGAGTTACTAGACATGTACGTTGTGAAATCTTGCCTATCCAGCTGAGAGTTACTGTCTGAATACATGACCTCGCTGCCGCTTTCACAGTTTTCATCAGAGGCAATTTGTATCGATGGTTCTGCTTCCTTCTCGGCAGCCAAGCTCTCCTGCAGGGCCGAGAGGAGAGAGGATGGCTTGGCGGATGGTGCAAAGTCTGCCTCGGACAAATCGATCAGAAGATCGCTCCCTGAATTGCTGGACGCTGCATCCGACTGTGACCGTTGATCACCGTCCACAGCACCGTTGGTCAGCCCCCCTCGCTGCACGTCCTCTACAGAGAGTCCATTGGAGTGCGGTGAGGGGTGGGCCAAGATAAAGTCAGGATTGCCAGGGCTCGACATGGTGGAGGCTTGAGAGCCTGACCCTTGAAGGTATGACGGAATTGCTTTCCAGTTGGCCTGCTGGACACCAGGTTCCAAGGATTCTGAAGATGGAGAGAGAGAGAGAGAGAGAGAGAGAGTATTAAATTTCTTGCTATTGATCATTTTTATATATTCAAATTACATACATAGTATTATGTGCATAGTTCATGCACAAGCATAGATATGATGTTTTAATTTATACATATACATTTCATGTACATAAAGCTGTACATGACCGATTTAAAGAACCAATACATACTGTACATACATGTACATTACATGCATGCACAATACCATGTATGGGTATTGGTTTGACAACTTTTTTTTTTTTAATTAAAAAAATTACAAGTACAGTGTATATCCAAGATCCAAGTCTCTATAACGTTCCCAAGGTGCGCCACTCAAGATAACTAAACAGTTGCATTTACAGAACATAAACACAAATTTACATGTGTATGAATGTACTCAACACTGTTTACAGGTAAACCTTCTGGAACTTAAAAGAAGTGTCACCGATTCACTGAGTCACCGATGTTATGGAAGAGTGCCCTAGAAGGGACATAATTTCATTTCATTTGCATAAAGTACCATAAATAATCAATGAAGCAAAATCTCAAAATTCTGTGTAGAAGTTTAGTGTTCCAAATTTAGCTCTACCAGATAAGGCAAACCAAATCAAAATCGGTCAAGAAATGAGGGAGAAGAAGCAATTTTTGTTATTTTTGGAATAAATTTGCATGAATTACCATAATTAATCAATGGAGCAAACTCTCAAAATTCTGTGTAGAAGTTTAGTGTTCCAAATTTAGCTCTACCAGATAAGGCAAACCAAATCAAATCGGTCAAGAAATGAGGGAGAAGAAGCAATTTTTGTTATTTTTGGAATGAATTTGCATAAATGACCATAATTGATTAATGGAGAACAACTTCAAAATTTGGTGTAGAAGTTTAGTGAACCAAAGTTAGCTTTACCAGATAAGGCAAACCAAATCAAATCGGTCAAGAAATGAGGGAGAAGAAGCAATTTTTGTTATTTTTGGAATGAATTTGCATAAATGACCATAATTGATTAATGGAGAACAACTTCAAAATTTGGTGTAGAAGTTTAGTGAACCAAAGTTAGCTTTACCAGATAAAGCAAACCAAATCAAAATCGGTCGAGAAATGAGGGAGAAGAAGCAATTTTTGTGATTTCGAAAAAAAATTGCATAAATTAGCATACATGTAGATAATGAATTTCACGATTCTGTGTAGAAGTTTTAAATCCCCCTCCTAGCCCTATCATATGAAACAATCAGAATCAAAATCGGTTGAAAAATAAGAAGAAGAAGCATTTTGAAAATCTTGATGTTGATGCCACAAGAAAGTCTAAGTTTGTTGACCTTAACTTAGTGACCTGAAATTTTACTCACATGATTGGGGAGACTTGATTACCCTATAGTCAAAGTTCCATTGACTAAAAACTCATAATTTCAAAATTATATCAAAAATTCAAAAACTTAACCTTAGGTTAAGTTTTTGATGATGATGCTACAACATAGTCCAAGTCTGTTGACCTGAAATGACCTTTGACCTTGACTTTGTGATCCGAAATTCTACTCACCTGATTGGGGATACTTGATTACCCAATAGCCAAAGTTTCATTGACTAAGAACTTATACTTTCAAAATTATATCAAAAATTCAAAAACATAACCTTAGATTAAGTTTTTGATGTTGACGCCGTCAGGCGAGACAAAAAAGGATTGCTATAAATTAAATTCAATTTACATTGCTCAATTGAATTCTATAATTGATACAATGTTTACACTGTAAATGATACTGCACATTGTATAAAATGTAAGGGTAATTACACCCAAACTTCTTCTTTGGTCCTGACATCACTTCCTCATTTCATTTCTTGAAATTGCAGAATTTCATGGAAGTTTCCATTCAATTACAGCTCTATGATTTCAAGGTCTTCCCTTCTCCAATTACAAAAGTCAACTTCAAGTATACACATACACACACAAGAAAATCCTAGGTAGAATTTCCATTTTTTTTACAGTATCACATTTTTGTCAAGGTGCTCAAAACATGATGCTCAATAGGCTCTTTTCCACGGCCCCAAAACAATATTTTAACAAAAATCATTGATTTTTGGAGACTGCCATTCACATTACTAGAAAAAAAAGAAAGAAGATGTTATTGCTCATTCCAATTTTTTGGTGAGTATATTACGCATGCTCGTCGCTGCTCTGCATGCGATCACACAGAAGCAAGAAGTCATGTGACCATAAACCTGAATTATGCATCAATGTTTCAAGAGCAGGCATTTACACACTGCAAAAATTTGTGAAATTTCAGCGGCCAGCATTAAAACGGAGAAAAAAAATATGAGAAAAATCAATGTCTTTTGCTTGCAGAGGAAATGGAGCCATTATTGGCCCCATTCTTGGTTTGTCCTGAGAGTAAATGCATGAACCTGACGATCCCTTCCTAATCCATGGTATTGCAGACATGTCTGAGAGAGAGAGAGTTTGGCCAATTATGATCCAATTAAATGCCAATCATGTCATACTTGTCATTCTATCCACACCTACACTTGACAACCATGGCCAGAGCAAAGGCTTTATGGCCAGACTCAGTCACAATGTCCTTACGCCTGCAATGAGAGGGGACAGGAGAGGGTGAGAAACTTTGGCAGGGACGCAACCAGATTTTTGTCTTTAATAAAGGGATGCAATAAATCTTTCCCACGAATACATGTCTTTACAATAAATTGACAAAGCAACCCAAACTGTATAGTCGCAATATATATAAACTTGTGCCATGCATACAAATTTCCTCACATACTCTCAGAATGCCAACTGTATACTGTTCATTTTTCTAAATTTCAAATCCATGTACATGTACAGTACATGCACATACTAGGCCTAGCACACACATAGTGTAAGTACGAAAGCACACTTCAAGCGGAGCTACATGTGTACATGTACATGTACATGTACATGTACATCTGAATCGTTATCAGAACCTCATTAAAATATTTAAAGTGAACTTAAAAAAGAAAATCATACACACAGATTGAGACACTCGATCATCATGTAAAAAATAACCTCACCAATATTGCTCTTTCAGGGAACAGCCAACATGCATGTCGTGAGGTCTAGACTAACATGTGTACTTATTAACAATACTTGAAAGAAATTGAGATACATTAATCTCCTAAATATACACAAGCATTTATGCAGAGACTTTCAACAGATTTAAACAGATTGGTGCAAATGGACCGTAAAATGGACATATCCGATTATCCGATTATCCGAACTGCAAATTCTGTCTCGTTCATTGTATACCTGTACATGTAAATGTACATTTGTACGTATACCGTATGCACTGAATTTTCTAAACTAAATACATGTATATATATATATATATGTTTCATATATACTTATGACAAAATTTGGATTTACTAGTAAGTAGTCTCAAGTCTTGTTCGAACCTTGGAAAAGTAATGCATTTTTTAAATAGCCAATTTATATGCTGATTATAACAAATCATATCATCGCTCAATTATTTCAACATCCTTTTTTATTTCATTAGAAGAGAATGGTTTGTAATATACATGTGTAATTTGCATAATTTGCAGAAGACATGGGGCATCACAAATTTTAGCAACGTTTAATTTTGTTGCAGATTTGTAAATCCAATGCCCCAATTGGCCCAAATGCATTAATCTTCTCAGTAATTCAATGACCTTTTTAAAATACTTATTCAACTAACACAGCATGATACAGCTGCATACAATGTACATGTACATGTACATGTACAAGGTCATTTATGGCCATCATATACACTGTACATTGTATGATCAGCTGATTGCAGGTCTACTCAGGTACGTTCCAGTTGTCATACGTACATAGCGGCCACAACAGCCTATTAAATCCTACATCACCCAGATATATACAGCACACAACGTTCCACTGTAAAGCAGTAAAGTACAGCTTGCCTACTATACCGTACATAAGAGAGAAAGAGAGTGATTGAGAGCGAGTCATATTAACAGCAAAGTGAATCAACGACCATCTGTGTATTGAGCACAATACCGTCCAATGACTCATGCTAGCTTTTCACAGTAGGAAAGACGAGACAGAGTTGTTTGTTATTTCCTACAGACCTTTTAAGGTAAAAACTGCTTTGGGAAAATCACTCTTTTATGAAGAAAAGAAAGATGAAAAAAAGAAAGATGGATAAAATATATCGTAATAATGGTATAGAATGAAACAGGACTGCATGAATACATGCATTATGCACATTTGTCTTTTTGTATAGCGTAAAATCCAATAAGAGTTGCTCCATGCACTTTATATTCTCTTTGGAACAATTTACCATTTAATTTGAGAATCATAACTTCCTTAGAGACCTTTAAATGCGAGCTGAAATCTTATCTTTTTTTAACAATAACTGTACTTGGCACTAAGACACTCATCCAAACTCTCATTCTTTCTATTTTTCTAGTGCGCCTTGGAGTAGAATTGTCTAGATAGACGGTGTTACAATGTAGATAAATGCCTATTATTAGTAGTAGTAGTTCTATAGTAGTATAAGAAATTAGTGATAGACAACAGCAACAAAAACTAAGAGAGAGATATAAAATAAACATTTAATTTTATAATGAAGATCGAGGTACAGTACATGTATACCGGTACTCTATCTCTTTATAATAATACTAATGTTGTAATTTCATTGAAATGGAAGGAACCACCACTGGGCTGCAATTAAACAATGTACATGTACATGT
>BEXV01001518.1:81274-94637 GCA_003118195.1 Hemicentrotus pulcherrimus
ATTTTTGTTGATGATGATTCGAGTGGGAGTGAAGATATGATATTAGTTTAAATTGTCATGATAATAATGGGGATAATAGTGATGATGATAACACAAATTAACAGACTATGACCAATACAGAATGAAATAAACAAAATCTATACATTTTTATTTTGCAAATTTCAGAGATATGCATCACATTATCACTTTTTTGTGTTCTCTTAAAATACCTTGTCTTTATCTGTTTTCTTCTTTCTGCTCAAGATACACTTAGACCTTTGAAAGCTATTACGATTAAGAAAGAGGTAAGCTGTAAGGATGACTTTGATGAACCTAAGCTGACGCCAACCAAGTCCGGGAATAAGAAGTCAAAGAGCAGGGTAGTTGAAGTTACCCTCACAGGTGAGTTTAAAATATGTTGTGTATATGACATTGTAATGCGTGCTTGGAAATTGCTTCTTTTTAGAGGGCAAGTCCACTCCAAAAATAACTTACTTACAATACAAGCAGATAAACCAATACAAATATGTTTGAGCAAAATCGGATAACAAATAAGAAAGTTATGAATTTTTAATGACATGCAAAAAACTTTGAAAATCACAAGACAAGTTGGCAACCCACTCATGAGTCTGTGGCGTCATTGCCTCACTATCCACTAATTGTTTTCTTTATATTGACGATATAAATTTCCCATTTTTCCCCTTATAATCTTATTTCCTCTCACCAGCCAGGTTATATTGAAATGAGTAATATGTTTTTGTTTGGATGCACAAATATTGAGTATTTCTTTCAGTTAAATCATGAAAAATGTGAACTTTGATAAACTATATATACTGTATAAAAATCAATAATTCTGAATATACAATATTCAGAAAATGTATCAATATTTCAAAGTTCATTAAAGATTTTGTAAAATGTCATGCACGCATTATGATACAAATTGTATAGCCTGGGCAAAGGAATGGGAAGATCAAGTTTTACGGGATAAACAGGGAAATTGATGGGATAAAAATATATAAAGCAATTGATAAATAGTGAGGCAATGTCGTTTAACTGAAAACCCGATTGGGAATTTGTGGAGCGATTTCCATGGTTAGATAATTTTTCATAGTTTTTCAAAAAAACATAACTTCCTTATTATTTATCTGATTATACTCATTTTTTTGTGGCTCTGTTTCTCTTGTTTTCCTGCATCTATTAAAAGCAAATTATTTTTGGAGGGGAGTCAGCCTTTAAAGGAAGGCCCAGGACTGACAATGATAATACCTTCATAGTCAGAGCAAGTACCGGTAGTTGAGGTTTCAAGTAATAAAGAGATTCTCATATGCTGCTTATACTATTAATCTCTAATTTTCCACATATGAGTTTGATATCAACAGATACGTTCTGTATTACTTTCAACAAGCACTAATCCAAGTTCTACATTTCTCCCCCCAACTAGGGTGTCGAATTGGTAAATAATTGAAGATATCAAATTCAACATCAATTCGACTTTATTTCATCATTTTCAGCTCCATTTCTTGAGATGATCAAGGTAATAGAAGAAGCCCTTGCACCGGTAGTCAGTCATCATCATTCCATCAACGCCTTGTCCCCATCCTACACACTCGACACACTCACTACAGATGTCACTCGATTCCTTCTGCTACAGCATGAGAAGCAAAGTGGCTCCTCTACAGGTTGGTATTCCCCAATTCAAAAGAAAATCAGGGTGAACCAAAATAATTAGTATTGCGATACAAGTTGTGTAGGGCTCAACAATACCTTACTAATTGGGGCAATGATAGAATTAATAAGTTTTCCAAAGTAGCATCCCTTCTTTTTCTGTTAAACTTGTCAGGTAATACTGTTAAGGTTGTTGTAAATAGTGGGCCATTGCCCCATGTTTCCAAAGCATCCACAGTAAATCATTTATTGGTAAATGAGTCTGGATTTGGGAATAATTTGTTTAGTTTATTGTCAGTTGGTGAGCTTGTCAGTTATAAGCTGGTTTACATATCTAGAGGGTGTCATTAAGATATTCAGGTGCCTTATTTAGAATTTAGACATACTGCATACAACCAGACTGTAAAAATTAATGCATTGTTGTAGACGTAACCTGGTGGATTATCAGCATTCAGCAAATATTAAAGTTAGTCATTTTAATGTCTACTGCATTTCATGAATGTTCTTCTCTTTGTTTTGTCAGTGAAAGAAGATAAAGACAGACACAAGTATATCGTTCTGCTCCACAGCTATGCAACTGCGATAGACCTGATGATAAACTGTGATGCTGTATCCGCCATCATGCACCTTTCACTTACTAATGAGAGATACAAGGATATTCTTAAAGGTACATCACTGAAATAACTATATGGACTCAGAAAATGAATTGATTTGCAAAGTTAATATTTAGTTAGAACACTGTTTTTTGAATTTTTCTTGAGTCACTTTCATTGCCTTAATTGATCATTTAATCAAGAGACTGTCTGGTTCCATTTATATTCTCTTTCTTGTGCTACAATTACCAACAGACCTACATTTTGTTGCTATACATTCCCTTACACAAAGCATACAAATGAGGAGGCGCGATAGGTCAATTGGTAAAGCAGTGGTCTTGGAATCCGGCGACCTAGGTTTGAAACCAATTAGATGCACTAGTGCCCTTTGGTAAGGCAATAATCCTCATTACCAAGTCCCTCGGAGAGGAACTAAAGCCATTGGTCCTTTGATTGCTTACTAACAAGCATTTATACTTTCTTAGCAGTCTGGTAAAATAACCAACACTAGTACAATTATAAATATTTGGGTTGCTTGAGGCAGACAACCAAATCTTCATCTTTTATTCAATTACTAGCCAGACAATCCCATTTAGTTGCCCATGAACTTACATGTATGTGAGGGTTACTAACATTGAGACCATGTCTTGAAAAAAAAAGTGATTGCCTGTGCTGCAATTGAAAAGAGATAATGAGCCATCTTGTATTGCAAAGATATGAATTAATCACATTTTGTTGCATTATTCATGTGCCAAAACGCATCCTACATTCTAAGCTATGCAGAAAAATGTACGGGAGAATGGTTCCTTTATTGTCTTGATTGTATCAGGAACACAAAATATTGTCAAAGATATGATTTCCTAATCCATGTCAATCTTATAGGTATTTGTTATTACTAAGGTCAGTTAAAAGGATCAATGCAAATATGAATTGTATGATATTGATGTATTCCAGGATGCCTAGATTCTGTAAGAAACGTGCTGTTCAAGAAGCAATGCCTACTTCCCAAGCACACCTTGCATCCCAAGCTACAGGAAATGGCCAGACTGACCGCAGAATGGTTCCAGAAGAAACTCAAGAAAGAAGGAAGAGATCACGAACCAAAGGTATATTATATAATAATATTATTGGATATTTTCATAGCACACATATCGACCCCGCAAGGTGACAACACGCTCTAATATTACCCCTGCTCTGCTAGGCTACCCATTCCAATGCTCACAGCATTCAAGGAATTCCTTTGTTCCGATACCCATTTCACACCAGGGTGGAGAGTGGCAAACATAGATTAATGTTTTGCCAAAGAACATACGGTAAGTGACCTGGCAGTACTTGATCCCCAAACCATGTGAACCACAGTCCAAACATTAAATAAAACATTATACCTAATCCAAATTTAACTTTTCTGTAAAGAGTGCTTGTTTTATGTTTCTTTAAAATGTTGATGTTCTCCCAGAGGTATTTTGTTTTTGAACCTGCTCATATTGATTCAATGTCCAGAGCAGAAAGAAAGATGTATGCAGAATATAACAAACTATGTATTAGATGACTGGCAGACACTGCTCTATTGATATAATGCAATTTATTTTCTTATCCTATGAAGCTCTGATATATTTATTGAAGTCATGTAATGCTTTTGTATATTTACCATGCCACAGTGTTGTCTAGAGTTCCAGTTCTTTCTCCCAAAGTCATTGTGACTCACTAATACCTGAACCATATAAATCTGAATCATGTACAGATTAAAATGCTATATATCTGTTAGGAACTAGAATGACCCCATTCTTTTATACAAATAAGGATACAATATGTATCTTCCTTGATCAATATACTGGCCAATTCCTATCGCAGCCTTGTTTTCTAGTGCCATATTTTGTCTTCTTAGGTTCTTGTTATCATCAGAAGAGAGTATACAAAGCTTGCTGAGAATGTCACATCTGTATTGTTATCAGTTAAAGGTAAGGAGAACGTCATCCATGTTAATAAAGAATGTATTTCATTTTCAGGTTTTCAATGACAAATACATGTAATGCTTTGCCAAATGTGATTTCAAACCCAGACACAATATTTTACCCACTAAAAACTCACCCTGAATACTGTGGACATGTCCATTACCTACAAGTATGCTGCTTTGCTCAACTGACACCCAAATCACCTATGTTGCTGTCAGTGAAGACGTGGACTAAAAAATTACCCGATGATCATGATTAATAATGACTCACATTATGCACATGTATGCCAATTATGAAATTTCATTTAATCCTGTACACAACGCCAGTTTTCCAATGTATACATGTCTGTTTTAGGTCTTTCTGCCAGCACTCTTTCTTCAACACCCCAAACCACCTACATGGCAGTCATGGAAGCTCTGGACAAACACAACTGCTTGGTCATCTCACCTGCCCAGATCGACGAAAGCTTTCCATGGGCTCACTTCTCGCTGGTCATAGAGTACGAAGCCTCCCCCAAGAGCCCCTGGAAAGAGCTATGCTTGCGCCAGAAGATCAGACACATTGAGCTGCGATGTGTTGGTCACGCTACTTCTAGAGCCAACCTGGGACATCTTAGTACCACAGGTTTTACTATTTGTTTGTTGTGTGGCTTCTATCTAGATAAGTCAATCCCTGTCTCCCACATCTCCTGTTTTAAGATCAACCCCACGAAAAATCCCTAGACCTACATGTATTACCCAATCCCTCAAGAAATGACACAATTACTTCTGAAATGACCCGCACCACTAGGACAGCTTCTTCTCAGGGCAATTTACATCTGGCCATTTACCCCCAAAGAATCTGTCTTATCAAGGGTGTCTCGTTCATCTGCTAAATGTGGCAAAGAGTTATTATTAATAGAGATATAATCAATCTGTCATGCTCAATAAAATATGTTCATATCTACTAAAGATACAGGCTGTACTTTGGCTGGAATGCTCCCCAGGGAGTGGAGAACGGGCATACATTGTGTGCGGGTAAGCCTAAATCTGATGACCGGGGTAATAATATATATAAATATAACTGTAAAGAGCTTTGAGAGGGCCTTCGGTCCTGAAAAGCGCTATATAAGAACTAGCTATTATTATCTAGAGGTAAAGAAACCAACTGATTAACTGATTAAATCTCCTTTGTTCTTCAACATTGGCATCAAAAAGTTTGCTCCCATCATCTCATGGAAGATTCTTGGAGAAATTTTGAGAGAAGATATTGAACGTACATGTACTATTCATTAAAGCCCCACTGCATAACTTATAGCTATTGAATAAAGCCCTCTATTTAGCAAACAATGCCTAATCGGTGCCTGTTGGTCCCCCATGATCCTCTTTTTCTGATGTTAATTGAAAGCTGATTTGATGAGATAACCACCTGTCAGTGACTTTGCAGGGTGGTCTTATCCCCCTGGCCAAACTAGTGCAGAGGAGCTTTAAAGAAACAAATACAAATTAATTTAAATTTTGCAGCCACTATGTTACTCGCTAACAAATACCCTGTTTTATAACTTCTTGTATTACATGGACTAGATGGTGTAAACGAGAAGAAAGCTGATGAAAAGCCAAAACAGATTCCACTCAAGCTGATTGGATCTGAAAGTGTCATCAACTCATCAAAGCTACTCCACATGCTAGAGACAAGGTAAAATAGACCATGCTTGATGAGTATACAGTCTGCTTGAAATTCGGACGGATAGTGAATATTATCTATTGGAGGTTCATGAATTTTGCATAAGGTTCAGAAAATAAGTTGTTGTCAAGGCTATAGTACCATTTACACAAATAATTGAGATTGGTTTGTTCATCCATGTTGGAATTGTTTTTCAGAAAAGCTTCCATTTAAAGGTCATACAAAGTTTTGGTATGGGGTCATAAATTTGGTTCAAATAAACGAGATGCTACAATATTCAAATTGAGTCTAAAGTGATAAAATTGTCCCAAAAATTGCACTTCCTTTAAACCAGAAGTAGAATGAATAACGTGACTAAATCTTTGGATTTGAATTGTGCTTAGCTGATAATGCCGGATCTATTTTCCGCAGGTATAACATACTGATCGTCGAACGCACAACTGCCTCAACCCGTAACTCACCCCTGTCGCGAACCGCCTATGCCGATCTCATTCTTGATGAGAGGAGAGGCATCATCCTCGTAGAATTGGAAAGCTTTCTGGGAGAGGGGGCTGTAGAGCCACTGGTTCATCGCATCACGATGCTCTCACAACAGTTCTGCAAGCTGTGGGTGATTCTGGAGGGGAATGGTCAAAGCAACAGGTGTGTATACACTGCCACGTATCTATGTTGTCATGATTAAAAGGGAGTGTAGCCTGACGAGGCTGTGCGTCTTTCCCGTGGCCAGACTCGGAGCCAATCAGGTAAAATATGACTACGGACGACGTGTCCGCAGCACTCACATGCGTGCAACCTACGCGAAACCGAAGCATTAGGAGAACTTTGGTCCGTTTTGCGAACGCTATGTAGAGACTAAGTCGCTGACTACCGTTAATCAAGTCCATTCATTTACGTGCAGTTGTCCAAAAGAAGACGTAGATGGCGTTAACCAGTATTTGCCAAGCTACACTCCCTTTAAATGTTGTGGTTTTTTGTAAACAAATTCAATTCAAAAACAGTTTGCTGATAATGTAATGATCACATGCACATGTAATGACCAACAATTAGAATTTAAATTTTGTGCGAGATACACAAGAGATGGGATGTATGATTGAGACACATGATTGAATCGTCAGTTCAAGCCAGTTTGGTAAAGTTTTTGCTCGATGACTACTAGCTGTCGATTAAATCATGTAGTATAAAGATATATTCTTTACAAACAGAAGGATAGGAGGAGAGAAACAGAAACAACAATAAAGTCAGAATTTGACAGACAAATTTTTATATAGTCAAGAACTGCGATTTGCTACCAGTACCAATCAAAAGGCTTTTATTTTTGTCTATCCAAGTAGTTCAATATGCTTTTTATCATTTTCTTTATAATGCATCAACTCACGTTCTCATTTTGATTCAATATTGAACTATTATATGCCCTAATACATTCTATATCCTTACAGTATTTTATCCCCCCCCCTAATTTACTGTTAATATGACAATATTAGTCTCTGAACTTTTGCCATGTTTGTGTAATAAAACCTTAATTGAATTGAAATGAGAATCTTGTTTTTCATTTCCTCAATTTGTATGTTTGTTTTGTTGTTTTTTGGACAGATATGCTCTCGGTGGTCATGTGGTAGTAAATACTTGCAAGCTACAGGCAGCCCTTTCACAGTTTACAGCCAAGTCACATGACTTTGAAGTGAAGGTAACAAAAACCTTTTCCTAATTAAAACTGAAACAACTGTTTGACACTATGCAATGTTTTGATGAAGCAATTAAGAGATGAAGAAGAGAGGGGAGTGAGAAAGGGAGATCTAGCCATAAAGGGGATAAAGTAAGAAAGAGGGTAATGTAGGAGAGAGAGAGATTGAGACAGAGAGATGATGATGATGATGATGAGAAACATGACTGAAGAAGATTGTTTAAATACATTTTGAACATGCATGTGACAGATATAGCTATATCAACCAACAAATATTAAGGATATAGTGCTCAATGAACTCATTTCTGACTCTGCTGTACACCATTTTCTTACCAGGTGATGTATTCTAATGACAGTATCTGCACAGCTTCTTCCATCAACATGATATGTGACATGTCTAGGAATGCCTCTGAAGCAGTATGGCACAATGATGACTGGCTCACTAGACCTTGGCTGACCGAGAGGCTGAGCAAGGTTGGTGACATAATTCATATTTGTCAGCTTTCATTTAAACCTGTCTGTACTAATTTGGCCAGGAGGGATCAGACCTCCTGCAAGGACAGGTGGTTATATCATCCAATCAGCTCTCAATTATCATAAGAAAAAGGGGATCATGGCAGGGGGACCAAAAGGCACCGATTAGGCATTGTTTGCTATATAAAGGGTGCAAGTAGCTATAAGTAGTGCAGTGGGGCTTAAACCAATTCATTCTCTTGATCTTGAATTGAAGACCATCATGTGAAAGTGAAATTCTCAATCTATTGGAATTTGTCATTGTTAATAAGAGGCTTTTACTCATGATCAACCTCTATTGTTGATCAGCTGCAGGAAGATAATTGATTCGTTTATAGGGGATAGTAATTGAAGTATTGTTTTGTCTGTTATTATTACGAGTCATAATGCTCCAGTCTGTTTTAGAAGCTTGCTAGTATCCTTGCTGGTTAATAGCTTGATATACTGTGTCGAGCCAGGAAGGGTTGGCTTCTATACCGTAACTAACAGTTAACGCCACTGGCTTTACCTCCTGAAAATGTGTCCATATTTGTAAATGACTGGAAATTCTTTCAGTTACAACATTTTTCATTAATCTTTTGAAAAATACTACACTTTCTTTCAGCATGAGAAATTCTTGACAGGATTTCCATGTGTGAACTCCTTCAGTGCTCAAGTCATGCTCACAGCTGCTCCTCTACCAGTGCTGCTCTCAGCTCCACTCGCATATCTCTCAAAACTCTGTCCATGGATTCCAACACGAATCATTGCGGTAAGATCCTAATCAACAAAGACTGTCTGACAATTGCAGTGGCACTTTCAATAGCAGTACATAGTGTTTAAACAATTCTGTTTTAGGAGATGATGTGCTTTCCATAGAACTTGCCTTTTTTGTGGGGTGACAGAATTACTAAATACTCTTTTACTACCAGCTTTTGCTAAATTGTCAAAATAATGATCATGTCTTATAATCAAAATGCTGTGATTGTGATAAATGTTTATGCAACAATCATATATTTTGTATGTTTTACTGCACGCATAATATTTTTACTTAAATGTACAATTAAAAAGGTTTTGTCATAAAGAGAATAAGCAACCTTGTGTCTCCCTGTTTTCATCCGTGCTCATAGAATTTCCACAAATTTGTCCATGATGAGAGTCCTTTGTGCGATCGTCCTTCAAAAGTCCATATGACACAGAAGAGAGAAGATTCAAGGTCAAACCGAGCCAAGTCCATCCCGCGGGACAGATCTGATCTAGGAAACAGGAAGGCCATTGCAGATGAAGGAGCAACAAGAGGTCAGGAAGATGCATATGATATGGGATCCTCCGACTTGTACCATCAACAGCATGGCAGAAGAAACAAGTGGAGCATGCTGCAGAGTGAGCGTGAGAACATAGACCAAGGTGAACAGAGGCATCTGCATCAGGATCTTCCTGTTATGATCAAAACTGAACCTGAGGATGATTACCCTGTCTATGACCTTGATGGCGAAGAGTTATATCCTCTAGAACGTTGCATTCCTGATGACCTGAAGACACCGCTGGAACTGCTTGCATCCAGTGACTCTATCAGAAAGAACCAGCCTGGCTTATCAAGGTATCATTCAGAGGAGCTTGATGCAGGTGATACAATGCATACCAATGTGGATCACCATCCTACAAGAGATCTCTTGCTCCACTTTGACAAGAATAGATCAGGTCGAAGGGACCTTTCTGACCTACTGTCATATTCATCCACAGCCAAGCCTGGTAGTGCCGCAAGAGAGTGGACCATGGGGGAAGCAACACAACCAAGTCAACATTCCAGCATTAGGGGTAGTGTCAGACAGGACTACTCGGGCATAGATGCTCTTCTTCCAGGTCATAATCAAGATCTTCGGCGTCGGGAGTGGGATGCAGAGCAGCGTTTGACCAACAAAGAAGTGAAAAGTGACTATTCTAAGAAGGAACAGATCCAATACTCTGGTCAGTCAACGAGTGTACCAGCACAAAGAAGTAAGTTCTCTACATGCTGAAGCTCATAATAGACCTAGACGTTTTCTCTCTTTGACACGTCAGGGAAATGCATACAAGCCTCCATACAACTTATTTGAATATTGATATGCTTAATCAATTTGTTTATTTTTGTTATGTTAATCTTTCAATTCTTTTAATAGCTTGTCTTATTATATACATCTATTTTAAGCTCTTCAATTTTGGCTGTGAATGAAGCCATACAAAAGCTAAGCCTTCCATTTCTTTTAATTTTTAAGATCCCAATGAGTGAGATGAAAAGCCTTAGTGTGTCTTTTTCAGCACAACTCTTTTGATTTTGTAGTACTCACCTATCATCTCTTTACTTACGGTTCCCTTGCTTGAATCTTAAAATCCAGCAAACACAAGAACGCATGGAATCAATCAAATTCCTTGCACACAAAGGGGAGCTCCAAGGAAATACATAGGTATAGCACAACCCTGTCCAAGGGGTGCTACTGGTAACCCATTGCAGATGCCCATTCCCAAGGGTTCTTCAAGCAACAAGATATCAAGGCGTGGTGAGTTTGGCACCCTCGCAACATCGGGTCTACCGGCAAGAAGAGGAATTGCTTCAAGTCAGAACCAGAGCCAGGTATGAATGTAGTCAAGTAACAAAGGCACACAAATATATGAAGAATGATAAATGTTTGATTTCAGAAAGAAGGTCTGTGTTCTCAATGTGTATAATAACAATTTGTGTAGTGTGTGATTGAAAAATTTCATTTTTAGTATCCCAATTGCTTTGCGTTTTTTTGATGGATTTAATGTTTCCTTACTCTTCTACCCTATTCTACTTCTTTAGTTCATTTCTTCCTGTTTTTTTTTCCTATTCCAAAATCGTAAACTATGCCACATGGAATGATTAAATTTATAAATCATACTGCTTCATTTCATAGAGATACTTTCCAGGGCAGAGGCATCCCCAGGAATATCCCAGTCAACAAGAGCAGCATCGTCAAAGACCACTTGATCACCACCAGGGTCAAGGACAAGAGGCCCTTCACGGCAGGGATGACCACTGGGGTGGTGGAAGGGACACAATGATGCTCTCAGGACCAGGGTGGCTGAAGGGACAAGCTTCATCATACCAGCACCAAAGAGGTGATGCCTTTCTTGATACCGGTGAGTCTGCTATCTACCACTGGCAGGTCAGGGAGGAGCTGTTGCATAGTTGAAGCCCTGTCATATTGAATGCAATTCTGTGATAAAGATATAGAAGTTAGTTATGGATTGACTAGGGAACTTGCTGCCGCTTTGAATAGAATATTCAGGTGGGGCCTTGCGCATTCATATAAAGAGTTGCGAATGATCTAAATCAGTTAAAACTCAACTTGAATTTAACATCAGTCACAACTCTATAAGAAATGCAGAGGTGCCGAGTTAGGGCAACAGTCATCTTGCTTTAGGTATCAAAGTCCAGACCAAGACTGAGACGTAAAAAAACAGCGACCAACACTAGTCTTACGCAATAGAAGCCCAATTGTCATTTTCACATTTTTAACAACCAAACTGTAGCCTGGGATGTTTCTAATCATAATTCCAATATTTGATACCAAAAGTTCTTTCAATTCCTCAGGCAGACTGAGCTGCATGGGGGAAATCTACACTGATGGCCCCACAAAGAGAAGAAGACTGACCTACGAGAGAGTGCCAGGATCTAAGGGAGGACAGACCAAGCTTGCTTTTAGGTAGGCATGGGACAATACGTAATGGCCGTCAAGGTCACCTTAACATTTTAACCCTAAACAAGGTCGGATCATACTACTGGTGTCACAGCTAGAGAGGTTTGGATTTGATCTGCCTGCTGCACTACTTAATTTAGGGACAGAAATGTTAAACCAAGCATGTATATTTACAAACTTCAGTGGCGTTTATATCGACGAGGAGTTTTATAAGCCATCAAATTTTGAATCAGTACGTCAAACTGCTTTGGAATAACCAACAATTCATAAATTGATGTGCAACAATTGCTTATTGTTGAGAACAGAAGATAAGAGGAAATGCAGTAACTTTAGCTGCTTGCCCAGTGATAGGTTGTTGAAGTTTTATGAATAATTAAACGTTTGAAAGAGAAAGGAATAATTCAGCTGTCACATTGCAAATGCGTTCAAAGAATTTTATTTTGCATTGATACATGTGTTATCAAGTGTCTATCAGTTTCATATTGTTAACTTAACAAAATGTTGCAGTTTTTGTCAGTAAAATCTGACCCTGCCTCAGCAAACAAATAGGCTTTCTTCTTCTTTTTCTTCTGCTTTTTTCTTCTTCCTGATTAGTACAGTCCACCATCTGCTGTACCCTTGCACTTATACCACATTACAACACTCATTTCTTCATTCGGGTGTTAATTCCCTTTCTGAATTTCATAAGTGAATTGTTCATGCAGTATGGGTACATGATAGCAAAGCAGGCAGTTGAAGAATAACTAGGTGGTTATAATTGAATACAAAAATATAAATAAATCTGTTTCAAAATTTTGTTCTTCCATATGCAATCGTTATTCCAATGCACATTTAAATCAAGGATACTGATTGCTACAAAGGGAACATTTACAGCGGCTCAAGTCAGGATTTAACACTTATGTAAGCATAAGCATAAATATCATTATACATGTAGTTTGCGTCTGTATTGCAAGAAGTTGATAAATGTATTATAATGCAGATTCATAAAACGATTCTTATATTATGTCGGGAAAATCGTAACACATCATTTTGTATTCCTGTTCATTTCATCTCCCAGCCCTATAAATATCATAATTGGTGTCTGCATTGTAAGACAGATTCATGAAATAATGATTTTTAAACTCTATTTGAATTGTGTACATACATGTTCATGTATGAATGATTGTCATAATCATTTTAGCATTACTGTGGCTGCTTTAGTGTCTTCTAGAAAAGTGAATGCCAATTCTGTATATATGTATTGATATTAAATGATGTATTCTGGTATCTGAAAACTGCTAAATAAAATTGTTATGGGTGTGCTTGACTTAGTCGGTCATCTTTTGTGATCTAATGACATATATGTAAACCGGATCAATTGAAACATAGACCACAGCTGGCTAATAAACAAATCTTTCACATTATGTATCTAGGGTTCAGCAAGCCATAGCAAGTTTGCACCATTCAGACATCAGTGCATGCCTGCCGTGTTAAATAAGAACCCAAACAAAGGGAAAGAAGAAAACATAATTGGTCAGAGATGTATTTTTAAAACTGCGGTTTCACAATGTACACCTACGTTTAGGCTCTACATGTATATCATTCAGTTACGCAGCTATCTCTCAGTTACCCTCTTTTCCACCCCTACCCTCCCCCCCC
>BEXV01001519.1:4921-38649 GCA_003118195.1 Hemicentrotus pulcherrimus
GGGGGGGGGGGGGGGGGGGGGGCAGCGGTTTACCGCTTTAGCCTCTGCTATACGGTTGGTTCCTAAAATTAAATGAATCGCTGCTTGCGTGGATCTACGATTTTGTCAAGAAAAATGCTGACAAACCAGCCAAAATATAGGTTTTCCCGCCCAACTTCGTAAACTTAGCATCCGAATTAACGTTACGTTCATTCAAGTTCGTGCGAAATTGAATGACTGTGTAGATCAACATTCAAAAAGCTAATTGCGTCATTCAATTTGATTTAATAGCATGCGATTTCATACTCTTGTCACGGAGACGTGTAAAACGAGCATTCAATTTAGAAAAGCGTGTAAAGAGCAATCAAATTCGCGCCGGACAGACGGTGGTATGTCTTCGTGCATTTAATTTTGTGATTAGGCATTCATTTGTGACATTTGTGCATTGCTTTTCATTTGATGTTCATTTGTCAAATTTAACATGGAGGAATGATATGCGTATTCGTTCTGTCATCACACAGGTAACTCTCCCCAGAGAAGGTGCATAATTTGTGACTTCTCTTCTAAGCACAAGCTATATATAAACAGATCTTTGACAGAGGTAGAGTTCAGGTTTAATAGACATGATGGAAACAAAATACATTGATGAATAAAGTAAAAGGTTTTAAATTAAAAGAAAGAAAAATCACCTACTCAATCAAGATTAATCAAAACAAACCATTAAAAAAAAATCCCTAAGGCATTTATAATGAAAAATATGAAGATATGAATAAAGTGATGTTTAAACAAAAATAAAGAATGTCGAAAGAAAGAGAAAACATAAAATGCAATATGAATATATCACATAAATAAGAAGATTGTATAATTTGAAATCATGTCAGAAAAGATCATAGAAAAAAAGAATAAATAAATGAACATGAAATACTGAATATCCGAATGAACATCGAGCCTCATATTATGATAATGAGGTCTAGTTTTAATTTGAATGACCCGATTGCGAAAGAGGTTGCCCATAGACGAAAATGAAACCGCAATGTGCCAAAGAATTCACCTCCCACTGAACATTGGCGAAATTTAATGACTCTTACGCATTTCCAAATTGATTGAACCAAGCTTAAATTTGAATGTGCATGTTTAGAAAATTCGGTGACTCGAAACGAAATTGAATGCAACAAGTTGAAAAATGAAACAGGGGAGCAACGAGTGGAGAAAAATTGCTCGAACATGAATGCACATTAATGAAATTGATTGCTGCTTTTACGAAATTGGCCGGGAAAACCTATATTAAAAGAAATAAAAGAAACAAACGAATTTAATCGATCAATCAATAAGGCAATACATAAATGAAGGGATAAGTAAATCAATACGTAATAAATGGTCATCAATTTGAAAGGTAAACTTTTACTCCGAAATTGGCAACAACAACAGCACAAGTCTATACTTTTGAAAGGGGGGGGGGCACTATTTTCGATTTCTGTCATTTAAGCATGCTACGTAAGTTTAAAAACGAGAAAACACAGGCCGCCCCCATCCCCCTCCTCGTATGCCATGCTGCGTCCTCATTTTTATTTCGAAACTGTTTTCTGACCCCTTATCATTATGTAGTATTAATTCAATGATTTTTTTAGAAATAGGCTATACAAGATTTATTTATGTGACGCAACCACTCAAAATTTAAATACATACACAAAATACCGGAATACATTAACCAACGTTTTCGAATTTCTAGTAATAAAAATGCATTATTCAAAACAATGAAATAAAGAAAAAATATAACATTAATTAACTTGGGGATTTATAAATAAAATTGTTAGAAAAATAAGGCAACGTTTAAAAAGGAATTTTGTTATGCGCCATACCATTATTAGTAATAGTAATGTAGATACTTTCAACTCCTTATTTTTTAATAAAGGTCCTAATCTTGCAAATATACTGAATTATTTAAAAGTGGCGTAGATTTTTCTAAATTTCTCCATGAAAATCCACCATCATCACCTTTTTCAATCCTGTTCACCCCAATGAAACAATTAATGTAACAAAGTAGTAATAGCACAAGTCTTGACCGAATTCCTTCTCCTCTAACTCACATCTTTAATCTTTCATTATCAACTGGCGAGTGTCCAAACTCTCTTAAAGATTGCTAAGGTAAATCCGGTGTATAAAAACTATTATCCACATGAAAAAAGAAATTCTAGGCCCATCTCTATTCTTTCTATAGCATATCCAAAGTTCTCAGAAAAAATAATTTCTAATAGGTTTTATGATTTGTTAATAACCATGAAATATTGAACTTAACTCCATATGGTTTCAGAATATCATATTCAACTGTCCTACCTTTGGTTAAAACATGATAGAATAGTCAATGCCAGGGCCAATACAAAACATGCAATGGGGATCTTTTTTGATTTATCAAAACCATTTGATACACTAAATTACTAACTCTCCTTTAGAAACTTAAAATTTATGGAATTCAAGGAGTTGCTCTCTCGTGGCTTTAGAGATTATTTATCATTCCAGCAACAGAATGTGGTTTTAATAGGTTTTCATTGGAATATCTCACATTTAAACGTGGAGGCCCACAAGGATCAATATTAGCTCATCTTCGTTTCTTATTGCATATTAATGATATAACCAATGCATCGTCCTTTTATCGTTTATACTTTTTATATACAACACTAACATGTTTTACTCTCATGAGAATACGGATGTCTTTAATCGTATATTCAATTTAAAATTACCAAAATTATCTAAGTGTTTACCTAGGCATTCGTATCAATGCAAATTATAGCTGGAATAAAGTCATACGACATACAATTACATGTTTTTGCAGGAATATTGGTATACATTATGAGACCCATAAATATCTTCCCCAAAAGACCTGTTTAATGCTATTTATTTCGCTTATTTTGCCTTACATTTCATGTTGTTACTTGGTGGGGACTTCAAGTGCAAAGAATTTTTTTTTAACTCTAGTTATTTATTTATTGCCAAAAAAGCGCTTCCCATATGTGTTGGCTTTCATTATTTAGCCCATACAAACCCATTATTTTATGAATTTAAAACATTGACTATCTATGAAATAAACGAACAACTGAGTTTGATCATCATGCTTGAATTCATGAATAATCTGCTTCCTGTTTCATTTCTTTTTATTTAGATAATTTTATCTATTCTATACTCTACTCGGAGTTCATCAAACTTTCATTTGATAATTTGTAAATTATTGATCCTGCATAAATCATTACGACATCATTGGTCTAGATATATGAAATGTACTCCCAGACTCAATAAAACTATGTATAACCTTACACTAATTTAAACTTTATACTAAGACAGCATTTCTGTCAGAAAGCATTGTAAATCTTTTCCCAGTGCTGATTAAATATTCCATATTATTTCCAGATTTCTAGAAACATCCATCATTATATAAAATGTTCATTACCATTATCATCACCATCATCATCAACATCATCAATTTTTTTTTAATTTTATTCATCCACCCCACCCCTGGCTTTCACCCCATCATACAAACGCTCATTGTGATAGCCCTTCTTCTTCTTCTGCAGATGTATTAATGAATAATTCTTAATAGTGTGTTATCAGTTACATTTTGTTTAAATGTCAACAATTCTAATATTAAATTTGGTAAACGTTCAAAAACGTCGTCATGTTTTTGTATAAGTTTTTTTCGTCGAAATGTTTTTTTTTTTTTTAAAGCTTTGCAGAAGAAAATCAATTTGATTCAATTCAATTCAATTATTCCTTTCCAGGTGCGAGCATATTTGACTATGGCTATCATTAGTGCCGTAATTGCTGTTGGTCAGATTGTTTGGATTTCCTTGACTAACGCGTTTTGTACCAGCGATGTCATTGGTACTCCTTGTACGGTAAAAATTTCACTTTGATTTAAATCCGTGATTATATAATTCAAACCATGTAATGCACTGCGGGGTGTCAATATCAAAAGGAAGGGACAGAAAGTAGTTGACATCCCCTTCACTGCCAACAGTTTTAAATGAGCTGTCGAATCTTGATTACTGTCTGTGCCGCTTTTCAATTCCTGAAGTGTACCATACAGACGAGAAATGGTAAATAGGGGCACTCGTTTTTCCGAAGGTCCATAATTCTAAAGGTTTGTGATTCTGAAATATGAATTTCCATAGCAGGGGGTTCATGATTCAAATCATTTGTTGCGTTATTCCGAAGGAATGTTTATCCTAGGGTTAATAATTCCGAGAATGCATTCGGGTTCATAATTCCGGAAAGTGATTTAAGTTTCGTTTTCCAAAACAGTCGTAATTAAAAAATATGATAACAGGTTCTGCATTATTATTCGAATTAGGAATCTTCGGAATTACAAATCCCATTTCATTTTCAGGATCACTAACCTTTCATATTTGGAATCTCGAGCCCTTTTTTTTTTAATAACGAACCTTCGGACATAAAAAGGACGTGTTGCCTGGAAAGAATAGCAATCCTGGTTTCAGACAATATCAGCTCACGATAGATCTCATAACCTTTTGGTATAAAAGCTGGAGTGAAAATATTGTCAAAGGATTATCATGTGAAATCCTGTGTTAATTTATATTTTTTACAAATGCCCTCCTCCCAGCGCCCTCGACTTTACAATTTTCTCTCTTCTTTTGGTGTAGGATAAAATTAAGGCCTGCCTCGCCTTGTCTCTTATCAGCAGCTGTGTAGCATGTTTGGCTAGTATCACGGCTTCGTGTATTGCCTGTGACGGAGTGTGTTCATGCTGTACCGTTCCGATGCCTCATGATTCGACAAAGTCTGGTAAATAGTTTATGAATATTTTCTGCTTTGAGGGGCATGGTTAAAATATGCCCCAAGGTGATCTCGAAACTGTGATGTAAGCTGAGACGAAGCAGAGGGGCATAGCACAGAACTTCTCGAGACCACCAATCCCAAAAGTCTGTCGTGAAATTTATATTAGTCATAAAAGAATCTGGGCAATGGACCAGTCAGTAGATGAGTGGATGATTCTTATCTTTCCTTCTCGCTCTCTATTGTATTTCAGACAATGTGACAGCATACCGTGTATTTGAAAATGAACAAGGTATGTATATAAATTATATGAACGGCAACTATAGTATATTAAGCAGCCTTAATTTTGAAGTGTTATTATTGAATATTGGAAGATTATCGAATAAAAAATCAAAAGTCAACATACATTGAAGGCTTTTCAGATATGCCGCTTAAAAAGCTGCTAAAAAAAAAACGCCATGGTGCTTTTTCTGTACGTGAAACTACGGGCAACAAAGGTCGTACACGTATTTCAGAGTTCTGCTGAAAGATATAACAAAATTAATTTGAATAAAAACGCCTCTGATTACACTATCATATCTGAACAAGGCTTAACCCTAAAAAGAACCTTTAAAAAATGTGTGTGTGTGTGTGTGTGTGTGTGTGTGGAGGGGGGGAGGGGCTAAAAGGCCCCTCCCCTCAACAACCAAACCTCCGATCCACTCCAAATCGGGTATGTTCATAGATGTCTATGAGATCTACAATATTGCAAAATTAAATTCATTCTTTGATAAGAATATGCTATAATAAGATCTAATTAATTATGCACAAATTGTATTCCTTTGTACTTATTTTTCTTAATATATGGTGATTCTTATGAAACGAAATGTGTTCATGGTACAATGCTAAAATTCCATTTACACAATCTCCGATTAAATGAAGGTAATTGATAAAACCATTACCAAACCTTTGCATTATTATGTCATATTATATATTGAACACTCGTTTTGGTTTTTTGAAAGACAAGTTTACTTCTTTATGTTGGATTGATGGTCTATTTGTCTTTTGTATAGTTTTTGTCGATTGACATAATCAATTACACATGAACTAACTGTATAAATATTGTATATTTGAGACAAAATATGTGATTTCTATTGACATTGTGCGTCAATTGTATTTGTTCTCACAATTTTATTTTGATGTTTGAATGTAAATACTTCATTAGACCTCATACTAGGCACAACAAAAACAACAAAAACTGTATATTTCTAACATTACATTGACAAAATCGGTATAAAACTGCAACATAAAAGGTGCATCTAAAAACTCTGTATTTTATATATGGCACCTTTTTTATCGAATTTTTAGTGACACAAGATCGCAAAATCTTACATAACACCGGTACCGTTGACCTGGCGTGTGTAAATTTGGTATCAAGAGATGAGTAAGACTCTATGAGAAAATTCATGAAGTGGCATCGTAATATATTGAGCAAAGTGATCGCGAAAATAGAGGAGAAAGGGGGCTATACGGCTAAATCAGCCCGCCCCCAGTCTTGGTATGGTAAGAGGCTTGTTAACAAATGTTGCGGTGGTTTACTGCAATGTTGCTTTAATAATCAAGGAGTTAAAAGCTGAAGACCCAACTGGCGACAAATTATTCAAAAAACTGCAGTTTTCTATGGTTACACATTAGAATCTACTTGTGTGCTGTTACTTTTGATGTCCGAGGTTTGAAGCCGCCAATATCATTGGAAAGCTTGAGAAGTGATTTTTTTCACAAAGAAATATCTTTACCAAAGCCTATAGTTATGTTATGAAATATGCTCACATTGTATGATAGCAGCTTAATTTGTGAAAAAGTAAAATTATACAGCCCTAAAACCTGCAATTTGATACTTTTTCGATTACTTTCGGCTCACGAAAATAAAAAGTAAATTTGTTCATGTACAGTTCATTAAAATGCTATATGTCACATTAGTGCCCACACATGCCCAGTCGAGTAATTTTGATTAATATTTCAGTATATTTGGCTCCATTTTCTTTCACTTGCCTCCTGTTAAGGTAAGCAATATGTACTGCTCGTATTATCAGACGAGTGGTAGCGAAAAGTATTCATCATTAGAAAAGCATATTTCTCTTTGAAAGTTAAGCAGGGCTTCCACTTAGCCGAGGTTGAGTTTCGAGTTGTGGCGAGCTGGCGCGTGCTTATAACAAGCCGTTTTATCATTAAAACATATTCTTGATATCAATAATTCAATTCTTAATATCACGACATCGAATTCTAGATATCATGAATCACCATTGCTTTACAACGTAAAATTATTTACTGATCAAGAAAATATATTTTAATGATAAAACGGCTTGCCGTTAGCTCGCGCTAGCTTGCCACAACTCGAGGCTCCAACTCTGCTAAGTGGGAGCCCTGCTTTAGCCGAGTTGGAGCCTCGAGTTGTGGCGGGCTGGGGCGACCTTGAACTCGCGTAAACTCGCGTAAACTCGCGTGAACTCGCTTGAACATTATTTTAAAAAAAGATGTTTGCATGAGTAATCTACGACGTAACATCGAGTTTCCTACGGTGGGTGTACGAGTGAACCGAGCGCATTTCGAGTCAGTCGAGTTTCGGTATGAGTTGCGATGACCTGTTTTCGACTTGCACCAATTTACCAACGAGTTATCAAGATATTAAACTCTATATTATATCTATCTATGATTTATATTGAAATGTAAAAACTTTTGCGTGCTGCACGCATCGGGCTGAAAAATACCACCAGTCAGTTGTTTTGACTGCAGATTTTTCAAAAGGATGGGATTTTAAAGATATCTTGTTTGAAATCACGAAATGAAATACTTGCGTACTTGCGCTGTAAATCAAATGTACACTCTTCAAATTGAAATTGAGAATAATAAAATTAGCGATACCTTCAGCATGTATAAAGGAATGGTTCCGCGGGAGAACATAGGAAACTGCTCGCGTCTACGAGGAGAGTCGTGAAATGTTGGAAATGTTGTAAAGAGTTACGCCGAGCCATACCGAGTTGTCGCGAGTTATACCGAGTTACAAGAAGAGCTTTTCGCGAGTTATTGCGGGAGCCTCTTTGAGGCAACTCGCCACAACTCGCCATAACTCGATCGCCAATACAACTCGGGTAAGTGGGAGCCCTGCTTTACATAGCAGCTAGGCAGAGTTTTTGTCTACATATGCCTGGCATATTTTCTCTTGGCGGCTTCGAAGATGGTACAAATTAAATGAGCTAGATATAACTCCATCTCTTCAAAACTTGTTGGCTTAATCATCTAATTTCAGCTGTCGGCTTTACTATACAGTGCGTCACAGAAAAAAACGAAACCAAGAATTGTCGATGTTTTATTATAACTTAATCAAAATAATAACTAATAAATTATACATATTTGTAAAGCCTAGAGCCTCCTCTTTCATTTGATAAAACTCATATGATGCATATTTCACGCATGAGTGAGTAAAAGTAATTTCAAAGAAGGAAACCAAAAAGTCATTTGGCGGGCGGTATTTGAATTTCGTAGGGAAATTCACATTTCTAGAAAGTTCAATTTCTGCCCTTTCATATGACAGCTCAATGAGGAAAAATGAGCAAGGAATGACAAAGTTCCGTTTGTTTCAAGTAGTGCTTGCATTTCCAATTCGTTTTCAATGGCTGCCCGCAGTAGCAACAAGCAGAATTAACAAAAGACTTAAAGAGAAGGTTGAGTTCTGTGAAGAGGAAAAAAATAATTTGTGAGCGTTATCATTGTTATTATGCAAGGGTGGAAGAACATCAGATTAAACATGTTCCTTGAAAAGCATGGCTCTTCAAATGCCTTCATATTCTAAATATGACATAAAATACGTAAAAATCGGGGGGGGGGGGGTTCGCCATGTGCTCGTGTTGTCCCATGTACATCATTCTGTGTATAGTGCTTGTAACTTTGCCAAGAGTTGGCCAAATTTCTTATCATTTTGATGATTCCACAACCTTGCAATACACACAAATACTTATATACTAAATGATCAACCTTTTCTCATAGATTCCACACCGTTTCTTTCACAATGCAATCCCATGACCAGAACTCAACTTTATCTTTCACTCCGTTTCGTTGACGATCAGCCCTGCATGCAGTCTTTCGTATACGGCTGATTGTCAACGAAACGGAGTTAAGTCTTTTGTCAATTTCGTTTGGAAATGCAAGCACATAGATTAATCCATAACCGATTAAAGATCGAAGAGTATTGTAAACCCCAAAAGCTATGCATTTTTGAAAACACCGTTATTTAAGAAAACGAAACATGTTTTATTTCAACTATGTAAGAATAATACGATATTATTTGAATCAATCGTGTATGATTGTTTGATTTGTTCAAAAGCATATATTTATCAATAAATTCATTTTACAAAACAAACAAAAAAAATCTCTAAAATCATCTACTTGTGTGTCAAACTCTGTATCTTTATGACAAAAGAACAAATTAATCGCTTTGCCGACTAAATAAAAACAACTCTTTCCACAATCTATTTTCATTTACATCAGAGCCACAGGCTGACGTTGCACCCGACGTAGATGGCTTATACACGAATTGGAAGATAGCAAAGGCAGAGCCAAGGCAGGAACAATTTGACCCCGAAAAAGTAAATATACGGTTTAGGGGTATTCATCCATTTGTCTCCTTTTCTTCACTAATTTCTCCTTTTCTCCAAGTGCCTTCTCCTTTAGGGTTACTCAATAAAATATATTATGGATAGCAGATTATTATAGGTCTTCTTAAAATAAAAGAACCTCTTGAATGATGAATTGTTTAAATACATTTTAAGGTTTTTGCTTGTAGTTGGAACAAACGGGAGAGCTGTTCGCCGTTGCATCACAGCGACTCTTCTGATTTGACCAATTTGAAATTCCCTTTAAAGTGATTTAAACTTTCAAAACTTCAAAATTCTCTCATCGTTGGTAAAAATGTCGTTCACAATCTCTGGTTCTCTAATGATTTCTTTCAAAGCAATTTGCTATAATAATGTTTGACTTTCGTTTATACCCGTCAGAACTACGTGTTGCATACATCTATCTACAAGGGACTCGTACTCATAATAAACAATGATCATTTCCACGAGGCACAAGATCGTCCTGGATCGGAGCTCGACTTGATTAATATCCAACATGTCTTCAGACGAATCGGCTATGAACCTGTCATCATGACAAATTTGTCTGCCAATGTAAGTCAACGTCGTCATGCATAGAAAAGCGCGACTTTCTTTCCAAAACTCTAAAGAGCCCACTGGAAATTGCTGCAATAACTTTAATACACTATCATGTTCCAAAAGTGATCAAGAAATATGATTCACATATAAAAATAAAGAAGCTGTCATTCGTACTATACCGTTCTGTGGATGTTTCCAACAAATCTTTCAAAAGTCAAATTTCTCCTTTATGAAGCGTGATCAACGTGAACGTTTTATTTAACCTGTAGATCGAGAGACACAATAATCTCCCTGTTTCACGATGCAATGATGTATATCGCTTAGAAACAACAGTTCGTTTCTAAGAGCTCTTTGAAACTAGTTTTTTTTTAGAATAATCTATGTATGAGGTATATAAACATGTATATTACATAGGTTTGGTTGATACTCCAGTCATTCGTTTATTGCGAACATTGAGACCTTTTTTACGTCAGATATTTTAGACACTTATTCCTCTGAACAATCGGATAACCTTTTGTTTTCCTTTTTCTACCTTTTTTTGTACATCAATTTTTTATTCATCTTTCCGCATTTCTTTATGCCCCCGCCCACGGAAGGTGGTGCCCGATTATTATCATTATTATTTTTATCATCATATTTGTTCTCACTATTGTCGATTGTGTTATTTTTTATTGATTAATATCAATTCGATTTGAAATGTATATTTTACAGTGTTAAATTGACAAATTCAAACTGATTGTAAACTTCTCCAACTACCAAATTTGGGTGACATAAGAATAAATTGTCATTGTCTTTGTCATTGATAGCACGTTAAAAACCATATGCCTGCCAATCATAAAGTTAAAAGCTGAACTACACTGACCTTTCACGGGATTCGTTTTCTAGATTATTGGCCTCTGTCTGACACCGCCAAATGATTGTAATATTGACTGGCTTATCTCTCAGGAGATAAACATGATATATCACCCTTACCTGAACTATATTGACCTCCTCTTCGACTCGATCAATATGTCACATCATCGATTTCCCCGTGCAGGAAATTCGTAGATTTGTGGACAAGTCTGTAAGCAGAATAAATCTAGAAGGACCCATTTGTCACCCATCGGTGGTTCTTGTTCTAATGAGTCATGGTGAAAAACGAGGCATCTATGGTACCGACTCGGAAGTTGTGACAGTTCAGGAAATCAAGTCTAAGTTTTCTGGAAGACAATGTCCAGCTCTCATCGGAAAACCAAAGATCTTCTTTATCCAGGCATGTCGAGGACGTAAGTCATAGGTTTAGGTTTGATATCAAATGTTAGGACACGCTAATCTAATAAAGTAATGTTAAGTGATAAATGCATTTAAACATGAGGGTACGTACAGTCCTCGTAAAATTCATGTCAGCGCTTTACTAGACAGCTCACGATTACAATGTCGGTCTCGCAACTCGTCTATAAAGTTATCTGAGGGTACTTGGTAGGGTAATCTATTTGGCAGCTCACTCAGGAAGCTATACTAGGATGGTAGGTGAGGCAAGTATAACTACAAGGAGTACCATGAAGTGCGGGAATGGTGTGTGGACAAAGCACTTGTTAATTTACAGTACAATATAGTCCAGTCCAGTGCCAGTACACACCGAGCTAGTACGCTTATATGATGTGAGGGCCTACAGGTGGCTGCATTATTCTGATATAGGGTAGAGCAGCCTACTTGAGGTTGGTTATCCCTTTTGCATTGGTTGCTGAGCCTGGTAGATATTTACAGATCCTTATTGCTTTTGGATAGTATGAAAACTTGAAGGATATGATCAGAATATTTCCTCTTAAATATAAACCATTCCCCGGTTTTACGAGACAGGCCACAAGACCTAAAATATCAGTCTCGTGAGACTTTTATACAGTTATCTGAAGGTTTTACGAGACAGACCACGAGAGCGTCAGTCCGGTGGATCTTCTGACAACTATTTGTAGGGTTCACGAGACCGTCATTATTTATTTTTTTCTCGTGGGCTGTTGTGCTGTATGATCAGATGATCAGAATTAGGTTGTTTTAAACACAAACCATTCCCCGATTCCTTTACATATATATATATATATATAACCACACCTGGGCCCCGGCCGTCTTACAAAGAGTTACGATTGATCCAAATCAATCGTAAGTCCTCGAATCAATCGCAAGTTTACAGTCTCCTATCTCTTATGTACATAATTACGATTGATATCAATCGCAAATAAGTTACGATTGGTATCAACTCTTTGTAAGACGGGGCACTGGTCTTCTTTATTAAAATTGAATTCATAATACGAACATATTTTTCATGAATTGTTTTATTGCTGTTCCATTTTGTCAGCCCCACATATAAACATTTTCATTTTGCTTGTGTTTTTCATAATCATATCGACATCATTTTAACAACAGTACATCTCATCATACTCCACTCCACCATACAACACAGAGGAACTTGCACATCCGCCATTCGCTACATACACACACACACACGCGCGCGCACACACCCACACACACACGCACACACAATGCAGTCACACAACACACACTCACAAACTCACACACAAAGATCGTAGCCTGTGTAAACACATTTTCATTTTAAACTTCACTTTAAGATCTTTCTTTTGAGACCGCCATCCTAATCCAGCATCGCTAATGATTGCGGTCTCCTGCACGTTTGCCACAGATAGTTCGGATAATACTCTAAATTTATAATAATTGGTCATAGAATTATCAACTGTCATTATATATGTATATATGTAAATAATATTTTGAAATCAAGTTTTTAATTTTTTGTATATTTTGTATCATATTTTTGATTAATTAAATCCTGTTCAGTTATTGGTCAACATAGCATCATGTGACCAAACATAAAATTGCTATGACGATACGTAAAAGGACTATGCCATGGATGATGTCATAGGTATGCGATCGATCAAGATCAATGTGCGACAGATATTTATATTTCATTTTGTAATATTTTTTTTAATGGAGTTTAGTTGAAAAATATAAAACATGTATATCATGCACTATTTCGAGACACTAGTGAAAGTATGTATTCCTTGCAACATTCTTCCAAGTAGAGTCAGTGCAATATATTATACTTTACCTGTACATGTTCTTTGTTATTCAATTATTATATTTGGAAAATTGCAGAAAATAAAATAAAATAAAATCAACATGAATTTTCATTGTGGTAGCTATTCCAATATTATATTATTTATATTATATACCTTTTCATATAATTATGATCAGTATATAACAACCTTATTAAGTTGCAAGGGATTAGATCCCATTTCGAATTTTCAATTTTCAAATTCAAAACTGTAAATATTCATGGGTAATAGTGAAGTGGGTGCAATTTGATATGACAAAGTATTCAAAATGTAGTGAGAGCGTCGAAATCGGCAGCCTAGCATAACCGGGTAATGTTGAAAGGTCGATACGTGCGCTATATAAGAATCAAATATTATTATTATTAAAAATGCAAGATATCTGATCGTTCCCACTTTTGTGTGTGGGGGGGGGGATAATAGGCCTATCTCCACTCTTAATCGAATTACATGTTAAATTTCAAATTTTAAAATGTGTCCTCTTTATTTCACACCCGATTCTAGACATGCGCACGAAGAGTGCTCTTGACACTGATGATACTAGACTTTCAACAATCGAGATGGTGAATGATCCCGACATCGATTCGTGTTCGTCAAGGAGACCGACCGACCATGTACTAGATGTTGATGGCGATGTTCCAGATAACGCTGATATATATGTGGCCTACGCCACTTCCGAAGGTGAATTAAAATCTAAAAACAAGCAAATAGCTAATTAATGATGTCATGTAAGAACATATCTACAAAAATATTATGAGAAGGGAATTGAACTATTTTGGGAAACTTGAATGTTCATTGTTGTAGTGCTTTAATCGAAAATTTCTGATATGTCGGCATAATAAATTCTGAGTTAAATGTGTCAAAAATGTGTCATAGACATTGCATCCTGTTCTTTCATTGAAATGATAGACCAGCTTATGCCTAGGTCACATATAAACCGGGCCCGTAAGAGTTTCCCTACCCGGCGGTTTGCCATGGATTTAGAGACCGTACGGGAACCGTCCGATTTTTATTTCTACGGCATGTGTGGTCACATATTTTGCGGCGCCCGGGAGGTGACCGGAGAAAATTGGTCGAATGAAATGCAAGGCGCCCGGCAGGGTGCCGGCCGAGAGCCGACTGGTAACCTTACGGGCTCCGTCCGATGAGCAGGTGTACCGATGGCTCCCAGAAGGTGCCCTGCCGGGGCCCGGCCGGGGTCCTTAAGGCGTGAGGCCGGTTGCCGTGCGGTGCACTGAAATACAGAGCGAGTCAGAAAAAATGTCCCACTTTTTAAAAGTTGTATTGTTTGAAGTAAAACTATCTAATCATGGGTTTCATGATATATCTTGATAAAATTATCCTCCAAGTACATTTTAGGTACCATTTTTATTTGAATCTCTGCCTGCATCACTAAATCAAATATCCAGAAATGGACAATAAATACTAAATTGAAATTGAATTGAAATTGAATATCAGACAATCTTTACAAGACTGCCAGATCTCACTTGCGCCAAGTTACTGCGTAAGGAATAAAACAGTGTATTGAACAAAGGCAATCAGACACGAGCACAGGCACACATACCCACACACACAAACACACAAACATGCACACACATGCACAGGGTTATGGGGTTATAGGGTTATGCCACTTTATAAACATTCAGCGATCTTGATCAAAATCAATGCTCAATCAGAAAAGGGGTAATTATAAAACAATTGTCCAAGTATGTGTTGTGTGTGTTGTGTGTGCGTACGCCCACTCTTTCAAGACATAACATGAAACTCATGATTAAATATTCATTCTTCAAACAATACAACTTTTAAAAAGTGGGACATTTTATCTGACTCACTCTGTAGGTGTCCTCTGGTATCCGCATGTCCTGTTTTTAAAACTGTGTTCTACATTTCGAGATGCCGCCGTGAGGGACCCGCACGGGCAATATTAATTTTAAATGGCCCCCGGAGGGCAGACGCCTATTGTTGTGCACATCTTCCGAGGCTCTTGAGGGGGCCGTGAGGGCACCGTAGGGTACACGGGAACCCCTGAGCACCGCAAAAATTTCCCAAAATGTCTGTTTTTACTCGCCGTACGGGCCCCGGAGTGTGTATGTGAAAGCCCCATTACCAGTCGCATGTAATGTATAATTCATATCGATAACATTTAGGAAGTTTGAATTTTCAAATCAAATGCTGTTGAAAATTTTTCCAAAGTCAGTTCGTAATCAGATCGTAAAGTGTGTGCGGTAGGCTTAAGTTACAATTAATCACTTTTGTATTTACATTGGCAGGTTATTTTTCCATCCGCGATCGAGTGAGCGGTTCCTGGTTCATACAGAGTTTGTGTGAGGAGTTGATTGCCCACGTACATATTGACGATCTTGACACCATCATGAACGGGGTGATTATAAACAATATCTTTCTTTAAATGTTATGAAATGATGCCTATGGATCCTAATCGAAATAATGATTGGCTGAGAGCGGACAGAGACGGGACATGTATTTCACCTAACACCCAACCAATCATTTAGCCCTTGTTGTGTACCGCCCTCAAAATCGACATTTTATAATGATAATATTAATAACAATAGTCATGAGCATGGATGATCGTCAACAAAATGGAGTTAAATCTTGTGTCAACCCTTGTTTGTTACTATACGGCAGGTAGCCAGTGAAAACGAACTTGTTTAATCAAATTATACAAATGCAAGCATTACTTTAAACAAGCAGAACTTTTTTAGTCCTGTCTCATTTTTCCTAATTGAGGAGTCATATAAAAGGGCAGAAATTGAACTTTTCAGAAGTGTGATTTTCTCTTTGAAATTCAGATACCGCCCGCAAAATGACATGTTGGTTTCCTCTCTTCAAATTGATTTTAATTGCTCATGCGTGAAATATGCATCATAATGAGTTAATTCAATGAAAGAGGAGAATTACAAATATGTGTCATTTATTAATGATTATTGTGATTAAGGTATGATAAAAATCGATGATTCTCGGTTTCGTTTTTTTTTCTAGGACGCACTGTATATAAGCCTTTCTTATCTACCTGTTAATTGTTGAGTTTTTTTTAAAATAAACTTGATCATAACAGGTAACAAGGCGTGTTATCGGCTTTACGCATTCTGTAGTCGACGGCGAAGGAAAGAAGAAAAAGTGGTTACAAACTCCAGATATATCCAAGCAAGGCATCGGAAAGAAGATTTACTTCATGGCTAACTATCCACCTCGTTCTGATGCCGCATGCAGCTTGACTGACCAGCCTCGTTCTGATGCCGCATGTAGCTTGACTGACCAGCCTCGTTCTGATGCCGCATGCAGCTTGACTGACCAGCCTCGTTCTGATGCCGCATGCAGCTTAACTCACCACGGGACTCAACAGCCCCGTTTTGATGCTGCATGCAGCTTGACTCAACAACCGGGCCCATCATCAGAACCACAAGGCCGTGGTAACATACATAGCGAATACATTTAAGATTGCCTCGTCAACCAAGGATTGTCGGGAAATATATAGAATATAGTGTAAAATAGTTTTCTTTTTTGTCGAGCGGGGTGGCACTAGTAGTTTCAAAACAGACGATTGGTCGACTCGATCTTTGTTTCTGTCAAATCCTTTGCACCAAAAAAGACGGCGGAAAAGTACACAGATTGCCTGAGCGCCAGGCGAATGTATAAAGATTTGTGATGTATAAACTATTCGTTGTGGTAATTATTACAAGTATGATAATGGGCAAAAGCTACACCACTGTTTATAGATCTGACGAAATAAATGAAACCGGTAATAGTGAATTGAAACTCTTAAGGATCTTTATTTTAACTGTTTTTACTATTAGTATGTACATAAATGTATATGTAGGAGTATAGGTTTATTTTTCTTTTGTAATAATGTAACTCCTAATGATTGTGGCATAATAATACCCAAAAGTTTAGCAAATTAACATACGTAAGGATGAACTTTTTCATTTTCTTACTCAAAATTATAGATTTGTTTTCTTTCTGACTTACAATGGAAGAAGAAAAAAAATCACTATCAAGTGTATTTTTTTTTCTTCTTCAAAATATACTTTAAAGGCGATTTAAGGTAATTTTGATCTCTAAATATTGCATGTTACTTTCAGTTCAAAATTATCATTCAGTTCATATTGTCCTACTTAATCATTGTCAAGCTTAATCATTTAGATGTGCTCTCAAGAGGCTCTGAATTCAATCTATGCTGTTAGTTAGTATAGTAACCAGTCTAAACTGACATACTCTTTTCTGATTTCGTTTTTAACAAATTTGATAGCTCATGTACATAACCATGAACAGGTACCTGAAGATGTGGCTGGGGTTTCCTTATTGTAATATTAATCATTTAAAGGTAATACAAAGTTTTGGTGTGGGGTTATGAATTTGATTCAAATAAACATATTCGAAGCATATGCGATCCTATATTATTCAGTGATCGTTGTCGCGGTCGGAATCGACTCTAAAGTTATGAAATTGTAAATAATAAACACTTTATGTTGAATAGCTCCCTCTCAAGGTCAAGGTATTAATTACGCTATAAAACAATGTTGATTGATTGACTAAAATAAACTGATCAGCTATTCCCGTTCGGACATTAAATACCACAACTACATATTCTGAGATTTTCATGTTCGCAGCTACCATTGTACGGCCGTACGAGCTTTTGGAAATTCATCAACATTTATCGGGAGCACCGATAAATCTTTATATTCAATTTTTCTCGAAAGCAGAAGTGTTTTAGGGTCTAAAATTTCTAGTGCTTTTGATACATCCCCAGGGCCTAGGGAATCCAAATATACCAAAATTGTAAAGAATCACTATTCACCCATTTGTAATACCTTTAATCAGAAATGATAATTTACATGAATTAATATGAAATGATATTAATTACTATAAATAAATCCAGTTTATTTCAGTAAAATAAAAAAACAAGTAAATCTTAAAGAAAAACCTGTATTTTCAGCTTGTTTCGTGCTATTTGAGATTCAGTAGTCACCGTCAAATTTCATCGATAAAAATAGCAAATAGAATTTCACACTTTATTTTAATTAATTTCGTCTCGTTACTTCCTTATCTTGAATATGTCATAGTCAATTTCGTCTTTAGTCATTAAATTTCGAAATTTTTCCAATCATTTTCATCATTTGCATCAATTTTCGTCAAAGTCAAATCGAATTCTCGTTCCTTGGTTGCCAACGTACATAATTGAACCGATTAAGTCATTCAGCAATCGATTTAGTCAAAGCGTCATTTAAATACGTCACTCGATCGTAATAAGTTGTTGTCTGAAATCTGAAGAAAATTAATGGGCAAGTGTTGGAATTCTTTGACCACTGACTAACTTAAATGAAAAATTATTAAATTAACTTGATATTTGCACGATCTCGAATTCCTAAGACGAAATTTAAGTGTTCAAAGATAAATTTCGATTTTTGAAAAGGTGTTTAAATGGACGGTAATTTAACTGCAATGATTACATTTCTCGGTAATTTTTATGAAACATCGATTAGCTTTAAGATGCAAATCTGAGAATTTTAAATAATCATGATTAATATTGTAGATGATAGTGTTGATGAACACGATTCGAAAGAACTGTGTATATGTAACTATACACAATAATGTTCTTATAGATATATTTCGTATTCAGGTACCTATGAAATTATCACATTGTGACGAGAATTGATAATGGTGAGAAGCAGGATAATTGCTGTCACTCACATTTTCGGTTCTGTAAATTTGAGAAGATAATTTCACACAGTATTGTTATTCATCTCATAGTCTCTACATTTGTATCGCCGTTTAAGTTCGTCAGACATCTTTATTTTGAACCTCTTATTAAACACTTTCCCTTTTGTGCATCTACAAGTATCTATCACTTTTGAATCGCTCCCGTTTATTCAAACTTTGAATTCTTTTTAGCTTTTCTTTTACCTCTTCTCATGAACTTGTATTCAGCAACAAATATATATTAATTTTCCTTCTGAAGTCAAAAAATTATGAACAGTCCGGCATTTTACAAATAGATTAATGATCCCTATGACTATCATCATGATGAGCATCCGGTCATGCTACTACTACATGTACTACTTACTTGTGTAATGCAACTTGTAACTCCTAAAAGCTGCATGTATGCGTAGTGAAATACAAAGGAAGAAGTATTTGTATGGTATTCACATTGAAATACGAAAATTTTCACACTCCATGATCATTTTCCTATGTACAGAAATGTAATGTTTGAAAACCGAGTCTGTAACAAAATAATATCTCGCATTGGTATTGGATTTGTAATTCCTGATTTTTAAGGTATATATATATATATGCGATATAGATGATATCTTATGGTCCCTGTTCCATGTTATGGGTGTCAAATTAGCTATCATGTCTTTGCCAACATAATTAAAACTAAATGCTTAAAAATAATGAACATGTATGAACTTGGTATCAGTAAACAAACAAAAAAATACGAGAGAAATAAGAGAGAGAGAGAGAGAGAGAAGGGGGTGGATAGAGAAATAAACATAAATAGAGAATCGGATAAAGAGATATATAGAAAGAAAGAGGGATAAAAGAGAGAGCGGGACGGAAAGGGATAGAGAGAGAGAAAGAGAGGCAGATAGAGAGAGGGGAAGAGAGTGGCTCAAGGAGTAAAATAAAGAAAGGGAGGGGTTGGAATGTGAACAGAAATATGTAGGCATGTTCAAATCTGTATATTGGCTTATCTTATTTAAAAAAAACAAGAAAATCCAAAATAAATCCAAAATATATTTGAATACGAAGCTGTGATGGTTAGCATTAAATGCCAATCTCTTTCCCTCCTTCTCTCCCATCACTCCCCTCTCTCCCCTTTTATCTATCTCTCCCCCCCTCTCTCTCTCTCTCTCTCTCTCTGTCACACACTTACACATACACAACTTCCAAGCGCAAAGTGAAACAGCTGCCTACTACATTAATGATTCATACATCAAGTTGATTATTTCCGTAAGCGTGTTTTAAACGTCCTTACACCGAGTACAGCACTAGTAAGGTTGGCTTGAGCAGTACAAAGCCAGCTATTGCTGTCTCATCAAGAGGCCCCTGGATGACCTCGTAAATGTCACAGTCACCACCAATAAATCTATATCATCTCATCACTAGCTTCATTAAAGCTCATACCTTAATACTGATTTAATTTTCTGCAATCCTTACACTGCGAAGCTATATTCAGACTGCTCTTGTCTCTCTTTTCAATCTCATCGTAAATCAAAGGACAGATCACGGTAAGGCTTAACTTTAGAGCTAACTTTTCATCCTGTATTTTATAGTCACTTATGAAACCCGCTATGGTATTGTGTGCGTGATATCCTTTGGCAGTTTTGGATAGAAATCGACAAATATGTCGGTATATATAACAGTGCGATACGTCGTTCTTTGCTCACGTGTAGCTCCGTGCAGATCCTAAATAAATACGGCGTATAGATAGAGCTGTAGACAAACATCTGTTGCTTTACTAGTATAGGATGTGGTTTACGAAGTGTTTCGCCAGCCATGTATGGCGCCTATTCCCAATTTACACGTTGGATTATGTGATATTTTACACACTCGTATATGCTCCGAATTTCACTTTGGTTTTAAGTAATACAAAACCTAAAAACGACAGAAAACTTGTCTCGTATAAGCAAGGATATTGATTTAATTTTATTTTATTTCTGCATTTTTCCATATAAAATAACAATAAGTATAACAAAGAACATATAAATGTAAGGTATAACACAACATAAACAAACAATAATTTCTTCATGTCATAATGTTTTTTTTTACATAATATATGTACATATAATAACAAAAAACTTAATATTTACATAACATATAATCATAAATTTGAAGTATTATCCGAACTTTTCAATTGGAAAAGTGCAAGAGACCGTAATCATAAGCAAAGCTTGACAAGGATGTGAGTTAAACTCACATATCCCTGTTGTAAGTGTATAATTGGATATATGATCGTTATTGTCTTCCCTTTCCGTTTCCAGTTTTCCCTTTTTCCTCTAATGGCCTCATATTAACACGGTCATCAATTGCCCATTGTGTTCTTTATTATCTTGTATTCCGATGTACTTTAATTAATTTTAAAAGCTGATTTTTCTATGTGTTATAAATATGCATGAAGACAGCTAAATTATATATCTCAAGGAAACGACACAAGCCATAACATTACGAAAATCAATTGTATTTATAATCATTACTTTGTCATTACCAATATATACCCGTGTTTTGAATCATATTGCTGTTCAGTGTTAACAATGTCCAAGGGTGTATTTAGGGGGGGTGTTAAAAGGGGTGTTTTAGATGTTCAAACACAGAATATATCTGTTTTTTTCTATGACCCGCGCCCCCTGCCCCCCACCCCCCAATAAAAAAGCGGGTTTTTTTTTTATTGTTGTGTGTGTGTGTGTGTGTGCTTTCCCCCCTCCCCCAACCCGCCGCTTATTCACCGGGTGACTGATTCGCAGCTTAATATGTTCTCACGAATTGGGGAAAAAAAACCTCCCCTTAAAAAATCCTGGATACGCCCTTGCATTCATGTGTGAGCGACACAAATATCCCTGGTGAACGTACATTGGATGAATAAATACATTGAATTGAATTGAATAGGCAGGAACTTTTGACGAAAGAATATCAACGGCCTTTTCAATCCGGCTACCACCTGGTGTTGCCGCAAACCTTTTTTTGTTAATACTCGCTCACCATGAAAACCAAAAGTGAACATAATGATAATACATGGGGAGAATATGTTGCTCCTTGAAGTGCATTACTAGTATCATTCGTATTGCACAACGGAAAATGGGATGTGAATATACTGTATTTTGTCACTTTGACTTACAATTCTGTTGAGATTGTCATAAGTGAAATCGTCAGATTCAATGCTAAGAAAGCATGGTAATGATAAGAAATTGACAAAATATGACACAATCTTGATGAAAGTGACATGCACTGCTCTCATAGGTGTATTGGTTAACCCAAACATGAATCATATGGCATGAGACTTTGCTCCATTAATTCCCTCTATTTACTGTCCTGTTTCGGATATTAGGGCATGTGAAGAGCAACCCACTTCAAAGAATAATATTCAACCTTTTTTTACAGATGCCGAAGACGTACAAGCTGGAGTACTTTAACCTTCGTGGTCGCGCGGAATTGTCCCGTCTGCTCATGGCACAAGCTGATATGAAATATGAAGATGTTCGGCTCTCATTCGCCGATTGGGGAACAGCCAAGGGAAATCAAGAGAGTAAGTCTTCTCTTTTTTAAGTGTACTCATTTAGTTAAATGGGAATGGCTCTCCCCCCTCAAAATAAAGTTTACTTAAGCTCAAGAATGAAAGAAACACATCACTCAATTTTCGACAAAATGTAGATAGCTCGGGGGGGGGGGTTCAAATGGTAAAACATCGATCCATTACCTAACCTACATGTAGAGGAAAAAACATGAAAACAAGTCATTTCATTTTTCTTTAAACATCTCGCTGTCCATTTTTTTTAAAGGGTAGAATGGACAGCTGGATTCCCAAGGGGAAAAAATAATCACAGATTGTATTGTATTCTCCTGTTTTTTGTTATATTTGTTCAACATTGGGTATAATTCGTACGGATCAATCTGTACAGATACCACATTGTTACCAAAATAAAGATTAATCTGTTAATGACCATTCATGACCATCAATCTGACCAAGACCTGAGCTATCCTGTGTATCTTTTTTTTCTTCTTCTGTGTTTGTTTCTGGCCTCGTCTTATACATTGTATAAATACTCCCCATTGATTTAAATTATTTATAACTTGCTTACATCACAACCCGGTACTAAAGGCATAGGAGTTTAGAGGTTTGCGAGCGATTGGATGACTTGCGGCTAGTCTAAATCGATTGAATGAAGACAGGGCCCTGGTGTCAATGTCATAAAACGACTGTTTAAATTTCTTTATTGATGAATAGCAAAGACCAACAACTTCTACAAGCATGTAATTTTCTTGTTAATTCCTGATCTTGCAATTACTATTGACAGAGTACCCTTTGGGATTTCTGCCAGTGCTGGAGGAAAATGGAAAAGTCATTTCACAGAGTATGACAATCGCTCGTCATCTGGCGAGAGAGTTTGGTAAGATCTATGACTTGTGTGTTTGTTTCTGCTTTGTGTTGTTTTGTTTTGTCTTATGCTATGTAAACTGAATTGACACAGCCAGCATGGCCAGAGACTGATAGAGTTAACACATTTTCCTTTCTTGTATAATTGTTTTTTATATTGAAGTGTCATATAGTGTTTCTGTCTTCAGACTAGTATCAGTGATAAGGGGGGGGGGGCGTTTCAAAAAACTTTTCATGAGTGACAAATGACAGTATTTGTTATAAGCTACTGAAATCCTTGCTTCTGATTGGTTATCAGCAGATTTGTCAGTGATTTTTTTTTTCATTCGTAATTGATTAAAGGTTTTGTGAAACGGGCCCCTTCGTTCTGGTAATAGAGTTTGCTCGATTATCTTTTTTTAATTTTTTTTACAGGAATGGCGGGACAGAATGAAGAAGAAATGATGATGATTGATATGATTTGTGAGACGTGTAACGAAATGCTGAGCAAGATGATTGAGATAGCCCTGATGCAAGGTGAGGCAAAGGTGAGTGAGGATGATAATTTAAAGGTAATGCAAAGTTATGGGAAATTTTGAAAATTGGGTTGATAGTAATTCTATGAAATTTTGATTAATTAAATGCCCCTGTGGATGTATTATAAGCACTTGAAAATTTAGCCCTAAAACATTTCTGCTTTTGAGAAATTGAATAATAAAAAAATTTACCGGTGCCCCCAGTAAATTTCAAATATTTCAAATAGCGCCTTCGTCATAAAAATAAAAAAATAAAAAAAACGCGGCTGTCCTGCCACGTCATATCTTAAGAAGCCTGTAGGCGGCTTTTAGCCTTTCCCGATATAGTCACCCCTTTTCATCTATAATATTTGGCCCACTTGAAGTAATATCTTTTAAGTCATTGCCTGAAAGGTTGTTAGCCTGCTGCTAATAAATTCAATTTTCATTTTGCAAATGTAGCGTATGACTTAATCAATGATTTGTCCGAACAACATGCAAACTATTCTGTTAATATTTCTAATCCTGATAATTTGTTAATTTTTCATACAGTAAATGAAGATGATGTTGTAAAGGTAATACTGAAGTTAAAAAACAAGAAATCTGTTGGTGTTGATGGTATATCTACATTTATTTTGAAAACTTGTGTAAACGAATTGATCGAATCTGTAACATATTTAATTAATAAGTCAATTTTAGATGGTAAAGTACCAACATCATGGAAGTTAGCTAAGGTAATCCCTCTGCATAAAAAAGGGGACAAATCAAATCCTGATAACTATAGACCAATTTCTCTTCTTCCTTGTATCTCTAAAATCCTCGAAAAAATCGTCCTTATTCAGCTACTTAAGTTCATTCAAGTAAACAAAATGTTAGTACCTGAGCAATCAGGATTTAGAGCTAAGCACTCAACCACAACGGCGTTGTTGAAAGTGACTGACGACTGGCTCCAAGCCATGGATAACGGACATTATACTGGGGCGGTATTCATTGATTTACATAAAGCCTTTGACATGGTCAATCACGAGCTACTTTTATCTAAGCTAGCTCGGCTTGGTATAGTTGGTAAATCTTTGGACTGGTTTTCAAGTTATTTGTCGAAAAGAAAAATCACTACTTTTTTAAATAATACATTTTCGGATGAATATTCTATTAACAACGGGGTGCCCCAGGGGAGTTTGATTGGGCCAATTCTCTTTGTATTATTTATTAATGACCTAGCTTCTGTATTAGACAAATGTGCTTTTCACTTTTATGCAGATGATACTGTTTTATATTTCTCTGATAAAGATCCAAAAGTTGTTGAGACAACTTTGAATTCCGAACTTACCAAAGTGAGTAAATGGATGAATAGAAACATGTTGAAAATAAATTGTACTAAAACTGTATGCATGTCTTTTGGAACAAGACAAATGCTAGCAAGGCACGATGTTTTAAATTTAAGAATTCAAAATACGTATATTAAAAATGTAGAAACAGTAAAATACCTTGGAATTTTTATTGATAAAGAGCTTAAGTGGAATTTTCATATTGAACAAATGTGCTCTAAAATTGGTAAAATGATAGGTTTTCTTGGTAGACTGAGACATTCTGTAAATGAATCTATTTTAAAAATTGTTTATTCCTCAATTATTCTTCCCCATTTTGATTACACCGATATAATCTGGCAGTCTGCCCCCAAAAAATATCTAGATATGTTGCAAAAACTTCAGAACAGGGCAGGAAGAATCATATTGAAAATCAATCCATACTCTCATATTTCCACTTCTCATATCCATGAAGTTTTAAATTGGAAATTACTAAGTGTCCGCCAAGAAGAACATATATATATTATGATGTACAAAATTTTAAATAATCTTATTCCTGACTATATCAAACGTCCCATACCAATCAAAACAGACAGGTATTTTTTCCGTTCTATAGGTAATCTAAGTCTCCCTAGACCGAAAACCAATAATTGTAAAAGAACATTTTATTACAGAGGAACTTCATTGTACAACAAATTACCAGCTAATACCCGTAGTGCTTGTACGATTCAAAATTTCAAATCCAATCTGACAAATTTTTTCACTATATCTTAGAAATGTGCTCAATAATCTGTTTACCTCTCTTTCCTTTTTCTTCATTTGTTTCAGGGTTCGTGCGGTTCTGTATCCCTTATAAAACCCACTGAATTTGAATTATAAATGTAAATTGAATTTATTAGACTCGAAAATATATTATACATGTTCAGTTATATCGTTTATGTTTTGCTTAATGGAATGTTTACATTGAATTTATATAAATCTAATTTCCCCTTGATTGTATAAAATATCTGATTTTTATGTAACAGCTTTTTATTCCGGACCCCATGGAAGAACAGGCGTATTTTGTTAATACGCCTGAAATGGGCTATCCGCCGTAAATGTCATTTATGTATGTATTTGTATATTGTGATGATTTTATACGGAAATAAAAACAAACAAACAAACAAGCCTGACCGTATTTGTCGGATTTAGAACCCAGATCCACCCAAACAGACACAAAAATCTGGTCACCGATTTCACTCCATCTACCCCACATCTAAATTTCACAGTTGTTAGTATATTATCATTATCCCTTCATTAACATTTTCATTCATTTTCTCAATTGATCGGTGACAAAAACACACTCCTGTTTTTTGTTTGGTCCTAAATTCGATAAAGAAAGAGAAAACCTCATACGTATATACCATTAATCACATACCCTAATTTTGCTTCTATCAGTGCAGAAATAAACTTTGTATTCATAATAAGAAATTAGATTATGGAGTAGACATAACTTCGTCTTAGCGTAGCAAATTGTATGGAAGAAATCATACCATTGAGGGAAGAATTCCGAAATGAGTTAGTTCGATGATTTGAATATATTTCGTTATTATTCTGGTAATTTTGCTTATTTTTCTGAAATGTTTAGTAAATGTATCTTGTATTTTCTCAGTTCGTAATACATGTATATATGAAATAAATGATTAATGTCAATGATGTTTAATCAACTAAATTTTTTTAATCACTTCTGAAAATGAACTTGCTTAAAACTCCCGTTGGTGTGCCATATTTCATGACGGTAACACATGTAGTATACAGTAATTGATTAGGTACACCAGAGATAAATTAGGATCTACACTAATCCAGAAAATCGTTATCATTATTATTACCTTTCTAGCCAAACGCGATGAGAGAGTTTACGGAAGTCAAATCTGTACTCCCTATGAAAAATATCACAACATGGCTGGAGATGAACGGCAAGGGAAATGGATACTTCGTAGGCGAAAAGGTAAAGGCTTATTCAGATACGTCACGGTAAACCAGCGCAAAACACGTTTACACCAAAAGATCCCTAATGGTGCTTTACTTTGGTGTTGATAATGTAGAGTGAAATAATTTTTTATAATTTTAAGTTTCTAACAAAATTTTACATTCTACTGTTTCTCAATTATCACTTTCATGGCATTTGTTTCCTGGTCTTCCACCGAAATTTCGTCTCTTTTGTTTCGGTCTTTTTCTCCATGCAGGGGGTTCTATTTCAAACAGACCTTACATCATAACATACAGCCTTACATTTTCTGTAGGCTTGCAGGTACACCGTTTAAGAGAGAGAGAGAGAGAGAGGGAGGATTGAGGATTCCTGAAAAGGACTCTCGGTAATCTTTCTTGAGGGTGTGAAGTCCTAAAAAGGACTATTGGTGTATTCTTGAAAAAGACTGTTTGTAATCTTTCTAAGATTATAGTTCTAAGGAGAACTATAGTGTTTGGAGAGGATGGGTGGCGGAAGTGGCTCGACGTTTCGAACAGGTTGACTATCCATCGTCAGAAGTGACCCGCAAGCCTACTGTATATCTACATCACCATGCAAGCCGATACTTACAAGCAGTATCTAAGCCTTAAATTGTTCTTGAAAATCAATTGGATCACAGGGGGGCGACAGGAAGAGCAGTATTAACTGATTTGGCTATCCTATTATAAGTATCATTTTTATTAATGTAAGAATTAAACCGATTGTTACTCTTTTATCGTTACCTAGATGTCGGTGGCAGACCTTTTCGTCTTCAGCATCATGGAACACCTCGCAGGAAAATACCCAAATCTCCTCACCAAGCATCCCCTTCTCGAAGCCTTCTATGAGAGAATGATGAAGGAACCCAAGTTAGCTGCCTGGATCGTGAAGCGTCCACATCAGGATATAGATATCTAAGCACAAACTATTTTTTTTCTCTTTCAAAAACGTTTATTCAACGTTTCCATGGAAACCAATCGTCTGTAAGTTAAAAGGAAAGGTTGGGTTCTGGTTAATTAAGGTAGATTTTCGAGCTTTCTCGTTCTTCTCGTGTCTACGAACGCTATCATTCAAATGAACAGGAAGCCGAAAACAGACAATATAAGCAAAAGCTTAAGGAAGCTCATTGACAAAGCGCGGGAAAAAATAACTGACCGTGATTGTGATCATGTATTTTGTCAAACCAATCATTTCTTTGATATGATAGTAGGTTTAGGAATGCCCCCTGTACAGGTTTGCTCTTGGCATGCCCTCGTATTTGTAATGTGATAAGAGAAAGAGCTGAAATGTTTGGGCAAACTTTCATACCATATATGTGTATGTGGTCCCATATGTAGCCGTTTCTTTAGGCAGTTCACGTGCTTCAGCAAGTGTGATCGAGTCAATGTCTTTTCATTTGTTATCATTCTAAAAACTTGACGATAGACACAGATTCTTAATGTGTCAAAACTGGGTTTTAACAGACGTGTATCAATCAGATATGATTATTTACGTATGGGGACCGTCTTTTAACGTCACCATCCGAAAGACGTGACTCAGTTTCGAACCTGCGTCCTCGGCTGAATCAGTTTGTAAGTTCCATTGTTAGCTGGATTACAGGCGCACGCCACAACGCCTACATAATCAGCCTCATCTAAATGTTTCCAGTTCACAATTGACCTTGACCGGAGCTCAATTAAAGATTGAGCAACGACTACGATAAAGCTCGTCTTTTATATTAGCACAGTTTCAATTAACAATATTTGTAAAAGATCAGCAATTATAGTCATTAAATTATTACAAGCTCTCAAAAATAACTTTGAGAAAGTCATAACAGAAGCCATGTTTTTAATCGTTATTTAAGATGAAATTCATATTCGTTATTATCATGATTAAATTATATCACGCCCACTGCAAGCTTTGTTCATATGTCCTTTAGTAAAGTCTTAGCGACGTGCAAGCTGTATTGGATCAATACGGGAAATAGGTTTAATCCATACTAGATTGTCACTTGAAACTGGATAAGTATATTCATTCAAATCTGCGAAAAAGATACAATGAATCCAAGGCCGCAAAAAGAACTGCACATTTTATGTCATCAATAATGAATGCAACTATCCAGTGCACGTATAAAAGTGTTTTCCTTTTTTTTTCTTCTCCACACTATGGATTATCCATTTAAGATTATTACTCCATTTCCTTTCAGAAATGTGTTTCAACTGAATTTAAAAAAAAAAAATCTCTATCTTATATAATTCTGTTTGTACCTATAAAGCAGAGTAGCTTGACGTGCCCGCAGCCCTCAACTTAGATACAATAAAAAAAAAATAATAAAAAAGAGAGAGACTGGCAGAGAAGAAAAGGAAAGGGGGAGAAGGAGCGTTGGTAACAATACAATAAATCTCATACATCTGCTGATTGAATACAGTTTCATTCATGAATGGCTAAACGATTCTAGGTCATGGACGATTACACATCATTGTTCAATATACAGCCAATGTACACACACACATGAATACAATACAATTACACACGACAGGATCAACATTTAGACAATAACATAGTTATAACTGCCTTATTAAAAGAATACAATGTCCTGAGGTTTCTTATTACAATGGGCAGAGAGTTCCAGATATCTGGGCCGGCGCGTTTAATGGATTTGTGAGCCAATGCGGTTTTTGGATTTCTTAAATTGATTTCTTAAATTAAAAAAATGGGGGAAGTATGAAGGTAGTAGACCATTTTGTAAGCGAACCATGAAAATTGCTATTTGTAGAATATTTATATCATCAGCTTTAATAGTTTTTAGTTTTGAAAACAAGGGATTGGTGTGGTCGCGATAGGAAGAATCAGTACACATACGCATGGCTTTCTTTTGTAACAGTAAAATGGCGTCAACGTTGCTTTTCGAATTTGCCAATATAATGTTACAATATGAAAAATAAGGCAATATTAATGACTTATATAACATTATCAAGATATTTGAAGTAAGATAATATTTCAATTTACAGACAATACTAATATTACGTGAAATAGTATTAGAAATTATATTGCACATGATTATTCCATCTCAGATTTTCATTGAGCAAAACACCAAGGAACTTTGTGCTATCCTTTTTTTTCCAATAAGTCACCATCCAAGTAATTTCAATGTCAGGAATATCGTTATTTTTTCTGTTCTGAAATTATATATAGTTTGTTTTCTTTCAAATAAGAGACAGTTTATTACTTCTAACCATTTACATAATTTTGGTAATGTAGCGTTAATATTTCTTTAAATAATCTGAAAATCTGAATTGGAACACAATGCATTGGTGTCATCAGCGAATAAAATATACTGTAGTGCATTTGATGAATTATAAATATCATTTACATATTTCGGAAATAACAAAGGGCCGAGGATTGACCCTTGTGGCACTCTACACGTAATAGATACTAATTCTGATACATTTGAATCATAACATACATATTGTTTTCTATAGGACATGCATGACATATTCATAATGCCTTCAACGTTCTACAGAATTTGATGTTGGCTGCAAAAGGGACATAGTATCTTTAAAGGTGTTACAAAGCTTTGGTATGGGGTCATGAATTTGGTTCATACTGGAAGTATATGCGCTTTTCAATGATCTTTGTCGCTGTTTAAATCGAGTGTAATTCCGGAAGACATTAAGGAAAAACTCATTCTGCCAGAGAATAATCAATGTGTGAAATGGTCTTCCAGGCGATGTCGTGGAGAGTACCCCTATGAATCGTTTTAAATCTGGACTTGAGAAATGGTGGAAAGATGCCCCAGATAAATATGACAACCCCAACCAAACGAAACCATGGATAGAAACAACAGTCTAAAGACTGAATAATCCTGGATCAAGTGAGTTTCAAGTGAGTAATAAAAAAGTGATGGAATTGTAGATAATAAACTCTTTATGTTGTATAGCGCCCTCTCAAGAATAATATTACCTTAGCTCTAAAACAAAAATTCTTGACTAGGATCAGCCAATTTTTTTACCGTTTGTAAGTTATATATCAGAACTGCATATTCTGAGATTGTTATGGTCGCATCTACCATGGAATGGCCTTAGGCGCTATTTGAAATATTGAACACATAATGGTCATTATTTTCCCACTTAAAGCCATTTTCAAGCCCTTTCGTTTTAAGGGAAGTTCAAATTTAGTTTTGTCTTTCAAACGCCGTTGAAATTAAACATTTTCATTTTTTGGCCTGCAAATGGGACAAAGGAGGTTGGAGAAGAATGACAATACAATCAATGAGATTCAACAAATGTAACATATTATGCCAGTTTAACACTTCATAAACAAGTTTCAATTCAAAACCCAAATATTTGGAACGTCGCTATATGTCGCCGGCATGTCATCGAATTGCCTTTGCTGGGACTAGGGTATGATGGGGAGCCCTATGTCGGCGCACCTTAAATTTGACTCGGAACTGAACAATCGCATCCTCTCCGATTCCTCTAATGCTTATTATCTTACATTATTCCTAATATCTTACAGAGTAGATCTGTAAAGGATTTTTTTAATTCGAACAAGAACAAGCTAAGGTCATTTTCAAAATACTACACATTATAGATACACACGGACGAACACCATACACATACACACACACACACACACGCACACACAAAACACACGATACTAACACACATGCATGGTACATTGCAAGGTAAAAAAAAAAGGTTAAAGAAAGAGTTAAGGGAAATAAGAATAGACTAACTGATTTGTTAATTGAACCTTAAATGATGACAGAGTAGTGCATATTCTTAGTTTAACAGTTAAAATATTCCAAATACGGGGAACATTATGTCTAAAAGAGTAAAGCATTAAGTGGGTAGAGACCTTGGGATAATGAGTTGACGGAACAAGTATTATATTAATGAACAGGTTTATTAAGGATAAACATTTGACAAATCACCTCTTAAGTAGAAGTTGTTATTATTCTTTATTCTAGGGATATAAATGTTCGTAATGAATGATTTAGTAGAGTGAACCGAGAGACGGTGCTCTGATGTTATATCTTTTTTGTTTATCAAACAATTTGCTCCACACTCTTATCACAAAATTTACATATTAATGCTGTATTTCCTTTTCTCTTCACATATCCTTTTATTCATTACAATCTCTCTCTCCCTCTATCTCCTAGATGCCATCACGTAGCCCCATATCAGTCATATATCTTTGAACCTCAAGGAAAGTAGAATCTGAGTTCAGAGAGGTATCAAAAGTACAAATATTTATGTTATTTTAAAGCTACCATAATTGTGGGGATGGTGTTGTAATGTATCTTAGTGTTAAGTATAAAGAGCAAATTCCATCTTTGAATTTCATCGTGAAAATTGAAAATATACTTATTTATTCATCATTTCGAGCAAACGAATGGTTAATTGTTTGTACATCAATGAAATGTAACTATTAGAAAATGTTGCATAGTTGTTACAAAACATAAGTCTTACTTTCGCTAGACTAGCGAAAGTACACAATACAACGGGCACTTAAAAATCTACAAATCGGTGACAAATTATGATCAATTTATTTGCACAAAACAGTAATATGTTCCCTATGTTACGTGTGTATTTTGATTTGATTCCGATTTATACAATTGAACTTGTGAAAAACCTCCATGGATTTGTATCATTAAAAACAGATATTTTATCTACTCAATTAGGAAATTTTGATGGAAGCCATAATGAAGTTTTTGCATTAGTTTGCAATTTCAACCCAGTTTCTTCATCAGTACCAAAACACTGCAAAAAAAAAAGATGATTCTTGAAGACTTAATATGAATATAAATATTGTATTTTTTTAATAAAACTATATTTGCTCCGTCAAACTCAATGAAATATTGGTACATATCAGTTGGAAGACTAATGAAGATTAGAAGTTTGCAAGGCCACTATATACATAATTATGAGAGACACCCTACATAAGACTAATCTTGGACTGCCGAACTATTAGCAGCGACAAAATAAACGACTTGAATACCATGCCAATATAACAGATTCAGATTGAGAGTCAGGTCCATTAATTTCGCTTTTCAATATAAAATACAATGCATAAAAGTACATGACTGCACAAATTAATGTACATAATAATAAACAATGATGAAAAAAAAACACCAGAGAGGTTAACAATTTAGTGTTAAAAAAATGAGTGGAGATCAAAATTAAATACGTACATAGGATATTTTAGCTATTCCACCCCATTGTAAGAATTCTACTGGATTTATGTGCGTTTATAACAGAACAGTGAAACAAGGCGTCAGTTACAGGGATATAGCAATTATATAGCAAGTGGATATAGCAATATACATTCCCGTAATGCAATGCGCCTCCGATACCTCGGCGAATTTGCAGACATACCAACATCCGGTTATTCTAAAACACATATTCCTCTATATACTACGAAATGCTAATAATCTATTGTTTGCAATTCTCAATCTTGCTCGATAATTACATGAGCAGTAAGCATATTTATTAGTTTAAAGATGTATACCGGCATTGGCGAACGCCAGCGCTCGGAGAAAATTCTCTCGGAAAACATGTCACTCTGCAACACAAGTGGCTTCTTTTCCCAAGCCATGATTTTGCGATATTGTCAGTGATTGTTAAGGCTACCCCGTATAGTACATATCAGGGTCATATACTTCAATATACCAAAGGTTTACATCATTCGAGATTTAGGCAAAATTACATTTCTTTATCTTTTTCCTATTCCTAAAATGAATTCGTATATGCTGATATATCATATACATAAACGTGCAGGTGCGTACGCAGGGGGGGGGGGG
>BEXV01001519.1:45386-64584 GCA_003118195.1 Hemicentrotus pulcherrimus
AAATTTTCGAGGACCAAAAAAAAAATGTGCTGACTACTAGTAGTCAGCACATTTGAATTTGAATATTAAAGCAGTCGAAATGCCTTTTATATTCCGAATTGAAACAAAAATCTACCAAGAATTTTTACCTTATCTTTTTATTGAGTAAAGATTGGTTAATACATCAAAGAAAATCTGAGACACTGTCTGTTATTCTTCGCTGGGAAAATGACTGAAAGTTTCTTTTTCTATCATTTGGGCATCGCAGACAAAAAGCACTGTATGGTGTTAACACTTAAACCAATGGGGATCGCAGTATTTCAAAAGACTATTGACTAGTGGGCGGGTACGAGGGCACTTTTTAAAACTATTGACTGGTAGGCAGGGCATGTCTAGAACCACGACTCCAATTTCGACCAATAAAATGGCTAGATTTCTAAAGTGAGGTATTATAATGCAAGTTATTGCAGCAACCTTCAGTCGGTTCCTAAGAGTTTGGGACAGAAAGTCGCGCTTTCTCTCCATAACGACGGTGACTTACATTGGCAGCCAAATTTGTCATGATGACAGGTTCATAGCCGATTCGGCTGAAGACATGTTTGATATTAATCAAGTCCAGCTCCGATCCAGGACGATCTTTTGCCGCATGGAAACGATCATTGTTTATTATGAGTACGAGCCCCTTGAAGTCAGATGTATGCAACGCGTAATTCTGACGGGAATAAACGATAATCAAACATTATTATAGCAAAGTCATCTGAAAGAAAGCATTAGAGAACAACAACAACAAAAAATTGAACGAAGTATAACTTACAATAAGAAAGTTATGAGGTTTCGAAAGTTTTAATCACTGTAAAGGGAATTTCAAATTGGCCAAATCGGAAATTTCACTGTATGTGATTTAGAAGCTGACAGCTCTCCCGTTTGTTCCAACACATAAAATACCTAAACATATCCATTTTAATCTTTTGAGCTCAGGAGGGTCTTTTCTTTAAAAAGACCTTTAATAATACGCTATCCATTTATGGAGTAGCCCCAAAGGAGAAGACACTTCGGAGAAAATGAAGAATTAATGACCAGAAAATTAGATGAAGACCCCCTAAAGCGTATATTTACTTCTTCGGGGTCAAATTGTTCCTTCCTTGGCTCAGCCTTTTCTATCTTCCAATCCGTGTATAAGCCGTCTACGTCGGGTGCAACGTCAATTTGTGGCTCTGATGAAAATGGAAATAAATTGTGGAAAGGGATGGTTCTACTCACTACAGTAAGGCGGCAAAGCAATTGTTTTTTTTTCAGATTTCAGATTTCAGATTTGTAAAGAAAATTTATTCAGTTTTCTGCATTGAACATATACAAATTAAATACAGTCAGATATAGTATTTCCTCTGGAAACAATGTATAACATGTACATAATATATAAACTTGCATCCATAGTTGTAAATAAATATGTACATTTATAAGTGACAACAATTGAATATCGAGAAAACAAGTACATCAGACTGCATAATGGTAAATAATAAAACAGCGGGATTAAATGCAGAAGGCTGTCGTTATATAAGCGTGAGCTTGAACGGGCGACAACCTTAAAAATACATAACACATCAGTATAGCATATGACGAGGAATAAAAAGGAGCCCAGCCATACATTATGGTGGCATTTAGTTGGAACAATAAGGAACGATTTATGTATGAGGGGGTGCGGTGAGTGTTGGGTGCAAGTGCAGTGTGCATGACGAGCGCGCGAAACGATGTGCCTTTACCCGTAAATTTAATTGACTGGATGTGTTTGATGAATGGTTTACAATAACATGTACAATGTACAAGTTCATAAGGTGTGACCAACACTCTAAATACATGGTCTTAAAGTGGTGTGGACTGGTCCTTGTAATTTGATATAATATGTTTTTTCATTGTAGCTTTGAAGGAAAAAAGTGATTTGCGGAGTTGTATTTCTTCGGGCAACGAATTCCAGATATCTGGCCCATGATGCCTAATTGATCTATGGGCGATGAGTAGCTTTGGGTTATTTAAATGAAAGTCATTGCTGTGGCGTGTAGGGTACGAATGTATACTGGTATTAGGGGTGAATGCGTCGTGGAAGAAAGGTAATAAATGGTTTGAATGCTTGAACATAAAAATAGCAGACTGGTATGTGTGAAGGTCTTGTAATTTGAGGGTGTTTAGTTGATTAAATAAAGGGTCGGTGTGAGCTAAATAAGCAGAATGTGTGCAAACTCGAATTGCTTTTTTCTGAAGGAGAAATAACGATTCAATTTTGGATTTATTACAGTTACCCCATACGATATTACAATAATTAATGTACGGTAAAACAAGTGAATTATATAATACTAAAAGGATTCTTTTAGTTAGTATAGGTTTTAACTTCCAAAGGATACCGATTGCTCTTGAAACAGAAATACTTATTTTTTGAATATGTTCGTTCCAAGATAAATTTGAATCAATAATTACGCCTAAAAACTTTGTAGATTTTTTTTCAATAATTGGTAAATTGTCAATTGTTATGTTTATATTGTAATTGGTTCGAGATTGAGGATTCGTAAAATGCATGAAACAGGTCTTATCTATATTCAAAGATAATTTATTGCACTTAAACCATAATGATACCTTAGACAATTCTGTATTCAGAGTGTTTGTGAGGGTGTTCATGCATTTATGTGAATAAAATATGTTGGTGTCATCAGCGAATAAAATGAAATTGAGAAGTTGTGATGAATTTATTATATCATTTATATATATTAGAAAAAGGAGCGGTCCTAAAATAGATCCCTGAGGAACACCACATATAATATTTGAGCGGGATGAAGTTTTTGACTGGACTGTAACAAATTGCTTACGATTTGATAGGTAGTTTTTAAACCAAGAGAGGACAATGCCTCTTACGCCCAATTTAGATAATTTATGTATTAGAATTTGGTGGTCAATGGTATCAAAGGCTTTACTCAGGTCAAGGAAAATTCCAATTATATGTTCTTTACGAGACAATGTGTTAATGATTTGGTCGCATGATTGAATTATGGCATACTCAGTGGAATAGCCCTTTCTAAAACCGAATTGGTTTGGGTTGAGGAGACTGTTATCAATCAAAAATTTATAAAGGCGATTATATGCAAGTCGTTCAAGGATTTTCGATATAACAGGAAGCAGAGATATAGGACGATAATTTTTTACTTCTGCAGGGTCATCTTTTTTAAATATTGGAATTACTTTCGCTATTTTCATAGCATCAGGAAAAGTGCCAGAAGTAAAGGAAAGGTTGAAAATATAGTTTAATGGTACCAAAATGTAAAAAATTGTTTTTTTGAGTAGGTTTGCACTTATTTCGTCATGACCGCAAGACTTGCTTGACTCAAGGGACTGCACAATTTTCAATATTTCATTTTCGCTAGTAGGGGTGAAAAATAGGGAAGTTTTAGAATGTTCAAAAATATAATTAGTAAAATGGCCTGCATTTGAATCAATTGAAGAGGCTAGCTCAGGGCCGATATTAGTAAAATAGTCATTGAACATACGGGCTATCTCCGATGGGTCCTTAACATCAATTCCATTTTTATTAATGATATCGGGATAATTTGTTTTTTTCTTTTTTACAAGATCGTTTATGGTTTTCCATGTATTGTTTAAATTCCCTTTGTTTTGTTCAAGTTTTTTAGAATAATACTCTTTACGAGATAAACGAATCAATGCAGTTAGTTTATTTCGGTACTTTTTATAATTATGTTTGTTTATTAAAGTGGGTTTGTGAAGAGATAATTTGTACAACTGATTACGAGTATGGATAGAGCGCAGTATGCCTTTGGTAATCCATGGCATTTTAATTATTTCTTTGTTTTGTTTAATAGTAATAAGAGGGATGTTCTTGTCATAGTAGAACATACAGGTACTGCGTTAGACATAAATGTAAGTGAAAACAAAATTCTCTGTTGAGCTTATTAGTGTGGGACGGCTTGTCACTGAAACAGCTCTCGTATGATATTTGTGCCAAAGTTGATTTTTGTTGGCACTTTTGGATTCATTGGGATCCAAGCTATCAGAAATTGATGGGGTTCAAATTTTCCCGAAGACACCAAATTTCCCTATTGCGCGTTATTTTGGCGCTCAATATGGACCCCAAGGAAATGAAGCAGGGGTCTGAAAATTTGAACCCTATCATTTTGGGCCAGTTTGGACCCTTTTGAAGCCAAAACAGCAACAACAAAAAATCAACTTTGGCAAAAAAAAGTCCTACGGAATTACATACCATACCGCACTATATAGGTTGGATTCCCAACTAACAGCGCCCTACCGGCAGGTCAAGACAGCCTACTTTTCAGCTCGCAGGTCGATAACTTTCACCTCATATGCAGCACGTCAGAACGCTAGCCTTCGATTAGGCTTCTGATATCAGTATACATATTCATATTGAATTTGGATGTCAAAACCCACCTGCCAAAAGATTCTGACTGAAATTCGGCCTGACAAAACAATAATACAAATGGTTAATTTTGGGGGCCAAAAATTTACAAAGGCGATCAATTGTTGTTGATGTGAGTAAATTTGACCACTTTTTCTAGAATCAATTAAGGTACCTTTTTTACATAGAATAAGCCATCAAATCTTCTTTGCTGATACTAGCGATTTGAAAAATGATACCCTTAACTAAAAGTGACCATATACAGGGCCAATAAGATATTTTTGGAATCAGCGCACATTTTGTCGGCGGATAAGCTATTCAAACCAGTCCACTAAGATTCTGAATAAATTCCCTTTCCTTCAAGAACATATAATAATCCCGACAGCTCGTGTTTTATGTCAACTTTTTTCCATAATGCGTCACGGGAAATCTACTTAACACTGGTGTCGCTAGATGCGCAGTGGATTGAGAATCCACCGTATTCAAATTCTATTTTCCTTTTAATCAAATTCAAGATATGACTTCATCGAACATTGTATACAAATGTATCAATTTCAGACTGAGCGTAAAAGACAAAAATGTACCAAGGGGCGCCATTAAAAAACACACATGTGCACAACATTTACGGGCCTCAGGGATCGAATTCAAAATGATCATGGTAATGAGTTCTCATGAGAAATTTGACACCATTCAGTCCTTCACGAAGTGTGGACTTCACTATTAAGACCGACAGCTAGGTTTCATGTAAAGCACTGTGCCCTGAACCTATACCGCCATAGGGAGTTCTCATCATCAAACTTTCCCTCACTCTCGAGATACAAGGCAAGCTGCAATATTTTCTAGAGGTCAACGAGTATCACCGCCTGATAGACCTGTGCACACATTAGTTGGTAATTCAACCTAACCTGATACCTGTGATATCGGTGAATTGTGATGCAATACACATGGACATTGATGTAGCTTTACAATAGCTCACTATCGAGTTTTGCTTCGAACATTAACATCTAACACACATCACTTGTGAGTCAAATTTCTCGGCTTTTAGTTACAAAATGTACAATTGGATCGAAATTTAACGCTGTCACGACTGTAATTTCACAATGAGTCAAACTATCAACTTAATGTTTTGATTCAGTTATGGAAATAACATTTTTGAATTAGATAGAATTATCTAAAATGAATGAAAATAATCTTAATGATGTTGGGACCCTATTAAAGAAAAGTGAGATGGGGTAAATAATGTTTGCCGTGCAGTACGCTTTAAGGACGATTAAGCAACCTTTCGGTAAACCACCGCAACATATGTGAACGAGGCTTAATATAGGCTTGTTCAGATATGATGCGGTAAACAGCGGCGTTTTTTTAAAAATATTTATGACGTAGGTGTAATATGCTTAACATAATTGTGTTGTTGTATCTTACAGCATACCTCCGTGAATATGCGTAGGACCTTTGTTGTGCGCAGTTACACGTACAAGGAACTTTATTTAGTCAAGCCAATTTATCCAGTAAACCTATTCCAAAGGAAAATATTATAAAAACTGTTTGTATATTCTTCGTATATTCTTCGTGGTGCGAGTCCCCCTTGTGTTTCAAGAAAATCAATTACTCAACGGGAGGGAAGTTACACCACGAGGAATATACTCCTCGTGATCTGAGTCTCCTCTCCAAAATTATTAAATACGAGACGACAATTAACTCGTAGATATTCATCTACCCCTCATTTCCCTCCTCTGGTTACCTAGATATGTTAAGTTAATATTTGCTGTGATAGTTTATCACTAAACATAAAATCACAGAATCTGACTAAAACACTATAAAACTTTCTATATATTCTTCGTGGTGCGAGTCCCACTTGCGTGTTAAAGGCTAAGTCCACTCCAAAAATAATTTACTTTTAATAGATGCAGATAAACAAGAGAAACAGAGCAAACAAAATTTAAGTACAATCGGATAACTAATTAGGGAGCTTTTATTTTATTTATTTAAGTATGAAAAACTATTGTACTTAAAAATCACCACACAAATTGCCAATTAGATTATTAGTTTTTGACGTCATTGCCTCACTATTTATCAATTGCTTTATATATTTTTATCCCATTAATTTCCCCTTTTATCCCCCAAAACTTGATCTTCCCATGCTTTTGCCAAGGTTATATATTATTTGTATTATATTGCGTGCATGAAATTTCACAAAATCTGTTATGAACAAATATGTCTTCGGTTTATCAAAGTTCGTCATTTCATTAACAATTCATAACTTTGTTATTAGTTATCCGATTTGTCTCAAACTTGTTTTGATTGGTTTTTCTTATTTTTCTGCTTCCATTGAAAGAACGTATTTTTTTAACTGGACTCGACCTTTAAGTGTATGTTGACAAACCGTTTATATACTTGTTTTGTAAATGTTCATTTCAGATACATTACCTTGTTCATTTTCAAATACACGGTATGTTGTAACATTGTCTGAAATACAATGGAGAGGGAGAAAATTAGAATCATCTACTCTCCCAGCGACAAAAGCAAAAACAAATATTCTCGAGGGTATGTTTGATAATGGGACAGTTGTGCAGACAAATGGGGGAGGGGTGGGTAGGGGTATCCGCTCCCTCAATCGGATGGGTAGTGTAATGGGAGAGAATTAACAAGAAGAGAAGAAAAAACCTCAACAAAATTCGATGGCCCTGTTAAAAATGTCATGGTTAGAACAAAATGTATTTATATGAACAATTTTCCAGAAAGAAAAGTTAGATTAGATCAGTTAAAGGAGCTACACAAAGAAAATTTACTAAAAACTTATAATTAGAACAAATTACATATGGATGGAAAGATTTTCTCTTGAAAAACACGAATAATTTGCTGAAAAATCATATAGATATCGTGGAGAGGCGCAAAATGCCATTTTTCAAGACCCTTCCTAAACCCCCAAGCGCCCCCGAACGTAAGCCAAACAAACGAGCGTAGCGAGCTCTGAATAGTGAGGTCACACCCTGGACAAACAGCTCGATACCGGCTGCTAACTTCCGCTTAGTGCGTCTAGCTGCAGACCAAGCGGAAGCTAGCAGCCTTTTTTTAACAACCGTGTCCAGGGTGTGACGCCACACGAAGAACTACGACAAAATACGAAAAAATACGAATAGGCAGTAAATCTGGATCTCAAAACTAACATTTTGGAAAGTTGATTTCTGCGGGCCCAAAACATATTTTGAAGAGGAAATTTGTTGTAATTGATCAGTAAGGCTTTCCCTTCGCAATGATATGAATTGTGCATCAATTCAAAACACTTTTGCTTCTTGGTGTGACTCCTTTAAAGGTATAGACCAGTTCTGGTCATACGAATGCATTGTGGAAGAAACGTTGTGGAGTCGATCAGAAAAGGTTGATCATCTAGCATTAAAGTTGTGGTGTGTACTGCAAGGTTCTGGAATCATCAAAATGATAAGAAATTTGGTCTAGTCTTGGTAAAGTTACAACCACTGTACACAGAAAGATGTATATGGGACTACGCTTTATCTATCCGGACTGGATAGATATAATAATGTACTAAATACATCAATAAGTAGGCGGTTTACCGGCGAAATTTGTATCATCACATATAAGTCTAAAACATATTCTTGCACATGATTGGTAACAAGAGCTTCCATTTCATTTTTTGAGAGGGGGGCGTTTCTAAAACTGGTCTAAACCTTTAAAATTTATGGTACTGATGAGGCGCCATATAAAAGTTCTACTTAATGAGTGTTGCTCTTTCTAGGAAAACAATGAAACGGCCATCATGAATTGTAAAATGTTTTTCATCACATGGTGCGCAATGGACCAATCAATTACGCAGATTTTTTTTGTGACGAATATAAAACTCATGACAGACTGCTGGGCTCGGTGATCTCGAGAAGTACCGTGATGTGCCCTTCTATCAGGCTGCATCACACTTTCGAGTTTTCCTTAGTGCAATATTTTAACTATTTCCTCAAAGCAGAAAATATTCTGAAACTATTTACCAGACTGTGTCGATACAGGGGGCATGGGAGCGTTACAGCATGAACACAATCCGTCACAGGCAATACAAGAAGCCGTGATACTAGCCACAAATGTTACAAAGCTGCTGATAAGGGATAAGGAGAGGCAGGCCTTGTCTTTACCCTAAGCGAAAAGGAGAACGAAATTGTAAGGTAAGGCACTTGCAAGTTAGAGCATTTAACACAGATTTTCACTATAGAGAATTTGCTTTAAATTACTTGTGTGTCAAAGTCGGTTTCTTTATTATTTTCACTCCCGGAAATACTGGAACAAGCTATTATAGCAAAATGCTATGAGATCTATCGTGAGCTTATATTGTATGAAAAGCATTAATGCTATTTTTCCAGGCAACACGACTTTTTTTCCGAAGGTTCGTAATTCCGAAAATAGAATAGTGTTTCTAAATCCGAATGTTCATAATTCCGATTAAAACTAAGGCCCTGTATCATATTTCGGAACTACAAACTTTCGGAATAACGAACCCTATCCCATAGGAAAGTGAAAAGTATGCCGCAGACCTGCCGCAGATCTGCTGCAGATCTGCGGCAGACTTTTAGTCTGCGGCAAAGAGTATGCCGAAGTATGCGGCAGAAAGACATTTTGCTGCAGACTTGCCACATTCAAGTATGCCACAGGACCAGTCTGCGGCAGATCTGCGGCAAGATGAAACTTTGCTCCAGACTTGCCGCATACCAGTATGCCACAGGTAAGTCTGCGGCTGGTATGCCACAGAAAAGTGGGAAATTATACAGTCTGCAGCAAGGCTAAAGGCGGCCATTTTGGACGGCCATGCAGTACCATGAGGTTGCAGGCTGAGCCCAGCATCTTGTAAATTTCTGTGTTAGCACTGTTAATTGTCTTTTTAGCTTCTGTCAAACCAAACAATTTGCTGCAAGTTCTAACTGTACCATAAGTGGAATTTGTTACATAAGAGGAGACTGAGGAATTAACAGAGTGTTTCAAACTTTTTTGTTGTGCGATATGTGATCTTACTTCAGCCACACTAACTCACTTTTTTGTTGTAACTAGCACATGGATCTATGACTCTATACTCTGGACTATTTGTATGCAGTTATTGTATTCTATTCCTCTACTTCTGCATTGTGTTAAACCCATATTTGTAGAATTGTTGAAGCAATTCCGCCTGTTTTAGCTGTTTCTACTAATTCAAGATGCTAGAATGTAATGATGCAATGCATCTGCATGCATGCTCTCCAGCATACTTAATTGCCACGTCCACTGGGGAACAGGATTATGAAAGAGTATGCGGCAGGTCTGCAGCAGGTCTATATGAGATATGAATATTCATGATGAAGAGTCTGCGGCAGGTCCGCAGCACACTCTTTGTTATAGCCTTTTCTATGAATATCAATGATGAAGAGTCTGCGGCAGACCTGCCGCAGACTCTTCATCATACTGAAAGAGTATGCGACAAGTCTGTGGCAAAACTAATATGCATGTGAAAAAGATGACTATCTGCGGCAGGTCTGCTGCAGATCTGCGGCAAGTCTGCCGCAGGAGTATGCGGCAGGCTTGTTTCTCTCCTATGGGATATCATTTCCCAGAATAATGAACACTAATGCAATCTCGGAATTATGAACCTTAGGATAAACGAACCTTCGAAAATTGACGCCCCGCAGTGCATTACGTGGTTTGAATTCTATAACTATGGATTTTATAATCAAATTGTTTTTTTCTTTTACCGTACAAGGAGCAAAAGAGACATCGATGATACAACTCGATATTTGGGTTAAAGTCCAACCGAACTGAAACACAGCAAATAGGGCACTAATGATAGCCATCACCAAATATGCCTTTACCTGGAAAGGAATAATATACAAAATGATATGATAAAATATAAAAAGAATCAAAAATATAGGGTGCATACTACTGTATACAGTGCGTCCAAGAAAAAACGAAACCGGGAATTAGCGATGATTTATCATAATTTAGTCACATTTAAAATTAATAAATGACACATATTTGGAAAGCTTAAATCCTCCTCTTTCATTTGATGCAACTCATATGATGAATACTTCACGCATGAATGATTAAAAGCAATTTGAAGAGAGGAAACCAAAAAGTTATTTGGCGGGCTGTATCTGAATTTTAAAGGGAAAATGCTATTTCTAGAAAGTTGATTTTGTATCCTTTCATGTCACACCTCAATCAGGAAAAATGAGCTTGGAATAACAAAGTTCTGTTTGTTTAAAGTAACGCTTGTATTTTCATAATTTTATCAAACAAATTCGTTTTCACTGGCTGCCAGCCGGAGCAACAAGCAGAATTGACAAAAGACTTAACTCTATTTCTTTGACAATCAGCCATGCATGAAGTCTTTCGTCTACGGTTAATTGTAAACGAAAGGGAGTTAAGTCTTTTGTTAATTCCGTTTGTTGCTACGGCAGGCAGCTAGTGAAAACGAATTCATTTTAGATGCTGCTTGTAAGTGTCGGCTTGCATGGTGAAGTAGATATACAATAGATTTGCGGGTGCACCATGTGAGAGAGAGAGAGAGAGTGTGTTGAGAATTCATTTTAATAAATTATGGAAATGCAAGCACTAACTTAAACAAACAGAACTTTGTTATTCCAAGCTCATTTTTCCTGATTGAGGTGTCATATGAAAGGGCAGAATCTCAACTTTCTCGAAATAGTATTTTCTCTTTGAAATTCAGATACCGTTCACATTGAGAGACAAAAGCTTTTTTTACAGCTATGCTTTGATCGATGCAGTCAAACACTTTGCAGAAGTCAGTAAGTATCAAAGTGGATACTGTTTTTTTATTTATCCGAGTTCAGACATACATGGTGAAGGGTGTCAACAAGACAGTGAACAGATCTTTCCTATTTTCGTGCTTAATTAATGCAAAGTCATTGTGAATATGCGTACTCCACATAATAATAATAATGATAATAATAATACACATGTTTATAGCGCCGTCTACTTAAAAAAATTATTCCGAGGCGTATTTATTATTCCCGATAACAATAACAGCAAAAACAACAATGTTTATATAATTATTATAGTAATAATAATAATGATAATAACAATAATAGAGACGGTGCATTTCCTCTTTTAATGAAAGGGGGAAAGTAATTTCGGAGGGAAGGGGGCAATTGTCCTAGAGGTATTTTTTCCGGGGGGGGGGGGTATTTTCCAGACGGTCATTGTCCTTTGGAGTAGTTTTCCTTGGTGTGATTTTCCTGGGAATGATTTTCCAGGAGGTAATTTTTTCTCTGATACGTGATATGCGATATTTCGAGAAGTTGGCGTCCTTATGTTTTCGGATGGTCACTCTAATTGAATTGTTCATGGAAATAAATAAAAAGGAACTTCGTGCACGGCTTTCCTTTTAGGAAGAAATTATCATGTTTGACACTGGTATTTTGTCGACAGTATACTTCCTTCTTAATTTTTTTTCAGTATGTTGAGAGACAGCATAATTCTTCCAATCCAATCAGATAATATCGGTAGTTCTCTTTTATCGATGTTTACAAGGATATGAGTATTTCGATGAGATAAGAAAACACTTGTATCGTCAGCTAATAATGTGAATTTTTCAAATAGCTGCAAATTACAAATAGCATTGATATATATAAAATAACAGCGGACCTAAAATGGAACGTTGTGAAACACCACACTTCAATAATATTATGTCAGAGTTAACATAGTTATAGCACGTGCATTGGCTTCTACTGGAAAGAAAACTAGCAAACTAATCACTTGCAATTGCAGTGCTTCTCATTCCATAACGTCCCAATTTGCAAAGCAGAATTAAATGATCAAGACATACTTGCTCAAATCTATAAACACACCAATACCACGCGCATGAGCGGCTAGTGCACTATACACATATTATTTCAACAGTGCAAGGTCGGGTGAGTGAGACCTTCGAAATCCTAACTGGTTCTAAACTAACTAATTCCTAATTAGACCCTTTTTTTTATTCAAAACTGATGCGCCGATTATGAAGGAGATCAATTTACTAATACTATTTATTCAAATTTAATGTGTAATCTTTAAATAAAAGTTGTTCTTGACATCCTGAAAGCTTTTCCGAGGCTTGCCCAATATAGCTACGAGTATTGTAGTACATGCAGGTTGATGGAATAACTCGTTACTAGGTACCCATGAAAGAAGTAAATGAAAATTGAGATTGGACATTTAGTTCAAAAGTTTTTACGATCGTATGATAAGATGGGAAAAATACATACCCAGCACTTTCTTTTATTGCGAGCTTTCACACCGATGCAGCTTGTAATCACGATTGGCACCTGAATAAAAGGAAAACATGATTATTTTGAGTTAGGATGATGCAGTGGGATAGAAAATGATGAAATTACTTGGACTGTATTTCATGGAAGAAACCAAGTACAGTCACACTGTACTAAACTGACTCTTCACCGACTCGAAATCGACCGACTCTAGTCTTGGCCTTATATAGGGTATCGCACTTTTGTTTTCGGTATCACTGTTGTACCTAATGAGTGAAATGGGCCCGAAGTGTATCTCACTGTATTTAAATCGTACATGCTGTGTAAAATTGGGCGCCATTTCCCCTTTTCTCTTCAAACTAATACCATGAACATCTCTGGTAGTCACACCACCGAACCGACTCAAGACTGACTCCAAACAGACCGATGGTTGGCCATTAAATGTAAATCTTTAGTTCGGTATGTTCTCGGTCTCATCCAAGTGACTCAGATTTTAAAACTTGTTATTTCAGGAACCTTAAAGTGACTTGGTAATATTGTTGAAGGTTGATGATAAAAATGCGTAATTTGTGTAGGAAATGTTCCTATCATGTTCCTTCTATTGTACCAACCCTCTAACCTGCACGAATCTCTAACCACAAAGATATTTATGTTTTTTATTGAAGGTGTGCGACATCCTCTTAATGTAAATTCTCCTAACCAATGTTCAAATTTTCCCAACCGTTTTTCCATGAAGATAAGACATGCTTTAAAACATGTTTCAACACTAAAATGTCTGGATTGGAATACAGAGCCAATTCATTGCTTTGTAAAAATTTTGAATTCACCTAAAATATAATTGAGTTGTAATAATATAGTTGGGAGAATTCAGGAATCGATTAGATCAGTTTTTCCCAATGTTTATCCTTGATAATAGTCTGTTTTCACTTTCAGATTATCTTTAATCGTATCATTGAAGTCAATACCATGGAATCATTTCCTCTCATCTGAACAATGTTACCAAGTCCCTCTAAAATCTAACTTTCAAAGCATTAAAACATCATTATGGGATCCCGTAGACCTTCTCAACTAGTTTATTAGAAGTGCCTAAACAAAAATTTATTGAGGTTGAAGTGCCAACCTGAATTTTGGTGCAATAAACACAGAAAATGTCAAAATCAAGCGCGAGCTCGCGCTCGGTTTCTGTGACTCGTTTCGCTCGCCAGAAAGGGACTCCAACAACGCGAGGGCCATCGACAAGAGGCTATGGCGGATCCAGGAGGAGGCCAATCTCCAAAACACGTGAAGTTAAATCAACGTGTTTTTAACTACAATTTTCTGCCTGGGGAGGGGAGTGGGACCCTTGGTCCCCCCCCCCTGGATCCTCCACTGGTTTAACTCCGACCCTTTTTAGGGTAAAGGGAATTTCAATACAAAAGCACTGCTTATACGCTATAGAAATGTATGATGTTATGTGTAATTGTCATGTTCACACATTTCAATAGGTGGCGCAAAAAGTTATTAAATACATTAATTATATAAGGAATTAACAATCGTATTTAGTTCAGTAAGTCTAATCAGAATCATAATGGTAAAGATATAATACTGTCAAAATTATCAGGAGATGTTTGTTATCTTTTAATTTTCATAATAATAGATCAGCATCTGGCTGATTGGTAAGATTATGCCCTAAAATGCAGGTGCTCTAATCGTTTATAATAAATACTTAATCAATGTCGACAATCAAGTTACTTACCAACGTAATGAGTATGAGACAAGAAAGATAAAAATCGTCAGTTGAGTCAATTATGGCAAAAAAAAAGACTAATGCGAACACAGTAGAGACATATATGATGATGCTAGCCACAACACCACGCCTTGCCCTGTAATGAGGGGCAGTGCAATGCTGGTTGATTTCCGACTGAATATTATCCATCTTGTAAAACACACACACAAATAATGATCAATTTTCAGCCGATTGTTGCCGTTGTTGTCACCACCTGTTGTCTTTACGACTGATGATAAGATACGTCCAGCAAAGGCCAACGTTGTCACTGTGGCATGTAGCATTGATCTGAACGAGGATTATCCCACTGTAATGGCGTCAGGAGAAAAGGATTATAATACATGGATAGGACCAAAATGGTGTTGCAATTGGGCGGCCGAGTGGGGATTCCCCGGCTGTATAGTAGTCTGAACGAACAGACTGGTATTAACAACATACTGTCAATAACGTGTCGATTCGTTCATATATAACTCTCTTATAATTGGTCCGAAATATTTTAAACTTTTGCCATTCTGTTTATCTTAATTATGTGCTTTCATACGAATGAATTTATGTCAAGGTTTGGATGGCCCTTTAAACTCAAGTTTATACTTTGCCAGTTTCTAAGTGTGTTTAATAGTTGGCCTTACAATAATGACAAAAATAACAACAATGATAGTAATAATTATGAAAATTATGATGAAAAAAAGATAATAATAATAATAATATCAACAATAATTACAATGATAATTAAAAAAACAGCAATCTTATCTATTATAATATAAAGAAGAGGAAGAAGAAGAACACGTATAACAAAGAGGAGGATAAGAAGAAGAACATGATAACAACAACAGGAAGAAGAAGAACCAGGAGAAGAATAACGACAACAACAAGAGAAAGAAGAAGAAGAGCACAAATAACAAATATGAGCAGCTCTCAAGCTAAAGTAACCATGGTGACATAAGGAATGCAGTCTGCAAAAGTCTAGTAGATCAGACTTTCTGTTCGCATTATGACTGTCAAGGGTTTCTTCCTGCAAACTAGCCTCATAGCTAGATCTCACGAATAAAAAGGCCATATTCGTAATGTAAACCTATTTAATGCACGAATTTTGGTACGTATCTCAATACAAATCACTTCATTTACCTGTTATGACATTTATTTGTATGACAATGGTCAATGGTCAAAGTGGGAGTGGCATACAGCCTTGTTGTTAGGTAGAACGAGCCATAATGTGTGTCCTACCTAGCCACATTAACTGTGCAATTTATTAATTCCGTTTTGACTAATCAAATGCAACTATTTTATACAGGTAAATAGTGGCGTAACACAAATTAATTCCCTTTTTCTGCCTTAAAAGAGAGCGATTCGTATGGTTACTAATTTAAATTATTTTTTAATACGGAGTCTTTATTTCATTGTTTAAAAACATGAAAAATACAACAATTTCATATTTTTCAGACAATCATTTTCAAACATAAATATTCTCACAATCAATGCCGATCCCTATTTCACAACATTTAAACTTTAAACTCAAACGTTTACACATCTCCCACTTTAAAAATCCTAAAATAATTCTAGCACAAAAGTCAATCAGCCGTCATGGCCTAGATATTTGGAAACCCTTACCAAATCCAATAAAGCAATGATCGTCTTTCTTTTTAAAAAAAAGTGTTATAAATCGAAATATCTACATATTAAAGGTACTATGTCCCATTTGCAGGCCACCCCCCCCCAAAAAAAAAATGGTTGAATTCGACGGCATTTGAAAGATAATGCTAATTTAGAACTTCCCTAAAAAGAAGGGGGGCTTGAAAATGTCTTTAAGTGGGAAAATAACGACTATCAGTTGTCGAATCGACTTAAGAGCTATAGAGCCAGTAAGTAATAGTCTGATTTTCAGACCATTGTGCCGAATGGTCGTACTTTTATACTGCGCAAAGATTCAATCAGTTTAATTTCGGCTATTACAAGAAGTGGGTTATTATTGTAGACAAATGCTCATGTACCCTTTACAGCTCACTTTATTTATGTCATTACCAAAGATTTTAAAAAGCCAGTCAGTCACGCAATAACGTCTGACAGTAAAGTCTAGAAAGTAAACAGGTTTTCTTGCATAATTTTAATATTGGGACACTGCTAACGTTTAAATTTCACAAATTTGATTTGATTTGATTTGATTTATTGGTTTCTCCATACATTTCCATGAACATAATATGATTTGATACAATATAAAGTGTAAATAATTCTATACAGCTAATAAACGAAATTAAAGAAATATATTGAATGCATAATTAATATACATTAGATGTAGGAGGGCTACAGAAATAAGCAGAGTAGCTTGACGTGCCCGCAGCCCTCAACTTAGATACACTACAAAATTTAAAAAAGAGAGAGACTGGCAGAGAAGAAAAGGAAAGGGTAGAGAAGGAGCGTAGGTAATAATACAATAAATCTCATACATCTGCTGATTGAATGCAGTTTCATTCATGAATGGCTAAACGAAGCTAGGTCATGAACGATTAAACATCATTGTTGAATATACAGTCAATGCACATAAGGACATGAATACAGTACAATTACACACGACAGGATCAATATTGAGACAATAACATAGTTTTAACTGCCTTCTTAAAAGAATACAATGTCCTAATGTTTCTTATTCCAATGGGCAGAGAGTTCCAGATATCTGGGCCGGCGTGTCTAATGGATTTGAGAGCCAATGCGGTTTTTTTGATTTCTTAAATTGAATTTTTCAGTTTGCCTTGTATGGTATAGAGTGAATGGTTTTATTCCAATTAAACGATGGGGGAAAGTATGAAGGTAGTAGACCATCTTGTAAGCGAAACATGAAAAGTGCTATTTGTATTTTATATCATCAGCTTATAGAGTTTTTTAGTTTTGAAAACAAGGGATTGGTGTGGTCGCGATAGGAAGAGAATCAGTACATATACGCATGGCTTTCTTTAGTAACAGTAAAATGGCGTCAACGTTGCTTTTCGAATTTGCCCATATAATGTTGTAATATGAAATATAAGGCAATATTAATGAGTCATATGACATAAACAAGTTATTTGAAGGGAGATAATATTTCAATTTACAGAGAATACTAATATTACATGAAATAGTATTAGAAATATATTGCACATGATTCTTCCATCTCAGAATTTCATTGATCAAAACACCAAGGAATGTTGTGCTATCCTTTTTTTCCAATAATTCACCATCCAAGTCATTTCAATGTCAGGAATATCGGGGTTTTTTCTGTTCTGAAATTACTTACAGTTTGTTTTCTTTAAATTAAGAGACAGTTTATTACTTCTTACCATTTAGATAGTTTGTGTAATTCAGCGTTGATATTTCTTAAAAGAATCTGAAAATCTGAATTGGAACAAAATGCATTGGTGTCATCAGCGAATAAAATATACTGTAGTGCATTTGATGAATTATAAATATCATTAACATATATCAGAAATAACAAAGGGCCGAGGATTGACCCTTGTGGCACTCCACAGTAATAGATAATAATTCTGATTCATTTGAATCATAACATACATATTGTTTTCTATAGGACATACATGACATATTCATAATGCCTTTAACGTTCTACAGAATTTGATGTTGGCTGCAAAAGGGACATATCTGTAAAGGTATTACAAAGTTTTGGTATGGGGTAATGAATTTGGTTCAAATAAACATATTGGAAGTATATGCGCTTTTCAATGATCGTTGTCGTGTTTTAAATCGAGTCTAATGCCGGAAGAAATTAAGGAAAATCTCATTCTGCCAGAGAATAATAAATGTGTGGAATGGTCTTCCAGGCGATGTTGTGGAGAGAACCACTATGAATCGTTTTAAAACTAGTCTTGAGAAATGGTTGAAAGATGCCCCAGATAAATATGATGACAACCCAAACAAACGAAACCATGGATAGGAACAACATTCTAAAGACTGAATAATCCTGGATCAAGTCAGTTACAAGTAAGCAATATAGTAAAGTGATGGAACTGTAGATGATAAACTCTTTATGTTGTATAGCGCCCTCTCAAGAGTAATATTACTTTAGCTCTAAAACAAAAATTCTTGACTAGGATCGGCCGATTTTTTTTTTCCGTTTGGAAGTTATATATCAGCACTGCATATTCTGAGATTGTCATGGTCGTATCTACCATGGAATGGCCTTAGGCGCTACTTGAAATATTCAACAACTGGTAGTCATTATATTCCCACGAAAAGCCATTTTCAAGCCCTTTCGTTTTAAGGGAAGTTCAAATTTAGTTTGCCCTCCGCATTGTCCCCATGGCGATTTTTTAACAGACATACATAATATTTTACACAGTCCTAAAATTCAAAATAAATATTGTTTCATCATGGGTGACTTCAATGTCAACCTGTTGCAATCTAATGCACAAGGATTTTCTCATGATTTTCTGAAATTAATCTTATCTGCCTCATTTTTACCTACTATCTCCAAACCAACTAGAGTGACAGACCAATCAGCCACTTTAATAGACAATATCTTTACTAACAAGCAACAGCAATTAGAATCAGGAATCATCGTTTCGGACATTTCTGATCATTACCCAATCTTTTGTAAAACTTCACTTTCTAACACACCAGACGATAGGCGTTCCCAAAAAATTAAAACCCGCAAATTAAATACTGGAAATATAGAACGCCTTAATGAAAGTTTAAGTACAGTGGACTGGCAACAAATTTATATCTCTGAAGATGTGAATGAAGCTTACGAAAGATTTATAAGCATACTGAAGGGCCAATTTGATATTTGTATACCATTAACAGAACAAATCAATAACTATAAAAAGATAC
>BEXV01001519.1:71165-93673 GCA_003118195.1 Hemicentrotus pulcherrimus
CTCTGTGCCCCCTGGATCCGTCCCTGCTGTACTTGATCTTTTTTCTCAATCCATTTTATTTTCCTTTGTAGCTCTTTCTCTTAACGTAACGAAATGAATTATTTCAAGGCTCTTACGTACGGCCAGGCATAGAAGAGAAGGCCTACTTATGAGCTGGATATCTCCTATTTTATGGAACTTTTGGAGTCGGCAGATGGGTGATTTGTCTTAGTGAAAGAAAATGCTTTCTTTTATATCTTTGTTTTATTATAAACAAATTAGCAATTAAAAAGTTAGATTTGGGCATTGGCCTCCCTAGTAGACCTATCGGGACTGTACTACAACGGGACTGTCTCTTTTGTCTGTACAGAACAAATGGTTCGGTTCGACAGGACCGCGATGAATGAGATATGCAACGAGATTTTCACTCTTTACATCCTCATAACTGCGTCAATTATAATAAAAATTAGAAATAACATATATATATATATATATAGCTTATTTGACTTAAGGTAGCTTGCTCATTTAGATCCTAAATTAATGATTAATCCGAGAAAGTCTCTTCGTCAACATTATCTGCCTTGGTTTTAGTTGATGAATATTCATTTTTTTCTTTTCGAACGTCCAATAGCTAACGTAGCTATGTACTAGTCGGCCCGGCTTGACCAAGGAACTCCCACAAAACGAGTGCTCTGATTGGCCATTTGGCTATGTCTTGGTAGGTTGACCCGGAAATATTTTGGCTGCCGGGTCATATAGATCTAGCCCTATGTTCAGGTGCATAAACGTACTGTTTCACAGTTCTGAGATACAAATTGGAAAATTCATATAAGTAAGTCCGTAAATTATACATTTAATATTAAGTTATCATATTTTGATAACTGTAATAAGGACAAATGACATACCAACCTAATTTACATCTGTGATTTAGAAATTAGATCTAAAGACTGAAAATCGGGGAGTAAATGTTTTGAACGAAAAGCTGTATGTTGCTGTTCTAGCTACCCCCACAGTACAAGATCTCTGGGTTACCATCTGTATTAGGGAATGTCAACAAATGTCAGTTTTATTAAAGAAATGACCCAAATCAGATGGTTATTTCTGTCTAGTTGATAATTAGACATCCAGTCTCTAATCATGCTGGGGAATATGAATGGTTGTTCTGCTAAGAGTAAGACTAGATCTAGATCGGCGCTAGGCCTAGTTCAGATTCATATCCAGACTTTAAGTCGCTAGCCGTAAGGCCGGCGTGGATTTACCATAGGGTCTGCTAAAACTTTGTGATAAGATTGTGGTGATATTTATGTTAATTGTTATTTTGTTACTGTTAGTAAGAATATTTTATCTACTGGTATGTTCTTTTCAATCATAATTTTTTATTTGTAAATCAAACTGTTTGCATGTAGAGGTCTATGTTACTTAATAACTTCATGTAGGTACTATTATGATAGTAGATCCACTCCACTTTCTCTAGAAAAAGATAAAAAGAGGTCAAATCTTGTTCATTAATATTTCCAATAATGTGTAACTTCTTTTTTTTTTAATTACTTTTCTTCAGAGTAAGGTTCCTATTAAACTACAGCAAAGTGTGTACTGTATTAAATGTTACAATTCTTGTTTTATTTCATGATTTATCTTCCCACGCAGACCAAGGATCATAGCCCATTTTCATCTTCGTTTCCATGGAATCTCAGTTGTAGATACTTACTGCCCAGTTGGAAGACATTCTCGCCTTGATCTCTTGTGTGAACAGAGATAAACGGATAACATTGCCTACATTGATGCTCGGATGTAGTTTTCAGGTACCGGTACATGTACATGTAAGTTTATTCCGCTACATGTACACAGTCTTTCATTGTACTACAAATATGTTGGAGTATTGACATAGCACCAACGACTACATGAATTAGAAAGAATGTAATATTCTACAAGCCCTTAGAGGTCCATGCAAAATAATATGTGATTTTTGTAAAAGCGGAATAACATTGGATCGGTTGGTGAGAATTAATAAAGTGAAGCAAACTCTGAGGAGAGATGCCCCACAAGATTCCCTTTAGCGTGATCTACGCCAGCAGTACAGATGAGGGTTATAACTGCAAGGAGCTGGAGATACACAACCCGTTGGTCAAGGGCTGGGTTGGGGGACGCTTCTGTCTCTACCCTCAGGAGATTGTACTGCGGTTGCCCGACAAGACTCGGATCAGAAAGCTACAGCTCCTATCTCATCAGTTCCTCATACGTGAGTTGATTTGAACTGTTAATCATGAATTGGGATGGGCGATGTACATGTAATATAGGGCTATTAAACACAATATTTATGTTTTAAACCTCGCAAGTCTAGACTAGAGTATTTTGTCCATTACATTACCTAAATCAAAGAATTTAGGAAAGGCCTGCCAAATATATTATAGTGCGACTATAGGTACATCTGATGATGGACTCTACTTTAAGATAAAAAGAAGAAGAAAAAGGAAGAGGAGGAGGAGAAGAAGAAAGAAGAGAAGAAGAAGATGAAGAAGAAAATTGAATGAAGTTGGCAACTGTTCTAGAGCTTGGATCATCATCAGAGTAAACTATATGAATGAAATGATTCTTTCAATTATAGTCATTATTTCATGACACTTGGGATACCTTGAGTTTGAACGTCCAACCATTTTCAGTCAAGTTTTCTTTTTCCCGACTAGAACTACATTGTGATACAGATTCTTTTGACAATTATGCACTACCGGTATTATGTTTCATTCTTCATGCGCAGCAACCAAAATTGAGTTCTATGTTGGAAGTCTGCCTCCCGATCACATCACCAGTTTGAATGGACAAAGATATAAAAGATTAGGGTAAGGAAATCAAACTTATGCCTTCTAATATTTTAATTCATTGTTTTACGTATTTGTTAGTTTCTTAGTTTTTTGTTTTTTTTTTACATGGAAACAAGTATTTTTATTTTTTATTTTCTCTCTTTATATGGTATTTCCTCTCTTTATATGGTATTTCCTCTCTTTGTATGGTATTTCCTCTCTTTATATGGTATTTCCTAGAAAACTAGACTATTTTTTCTCATATTCTATTAGACAAATCTCAAAAAATCTCACAAAATTTGTTTTAGAATTACTAATGCAAATGACTCTCATTTCACTTCCCTGTGGCCCGTGATATAAAATCAATTTAATATTGTAAAAAGAATTCAGACTGTTTTTCAACCATTTCCGTTTAAGTCTTTGTCTTTTTATTTCTGTTCAGGCAATGCATAATTTCTCCAGTTTTCTGTATTTAGTTTTCCAATTCTCTCTCCATTGATGTTGAAACCAGATACATTGTTGGTGGTTCTTGAACCTGCTTTTAATTACAGTGAAACCTGTCTATAAAGACCGCCCAAGGGAGACAAGAAAAGATAGGCATGTGGTCTGCATGTACACATTTCAATTAGAAACCTTTTTCAAGAGAAATAAACAAATGCGGTCTTTGTTGACAGGTGGTTGCTAAAGCGGGTTTGAGTTTACATGTGCTGATGTCTGATTTTTGTTGAAAATGAAAAATTGTTCCAACATGCACTGATCTAATGTCACCACACAGGTACATCACTCTATCCGATAATGCCAAGACTGGCTTCAAAGCAAGAGAGCTAAAGTCTGTTCATGTGGATGCAGTCGGAAAGTACCTCCGATTGGTAGTCTACAAGAACCATGTCAACAAACATAATCTCTACAACCAGGTATGTTATATTTCTCTTTTGTTATTTTTCAAAAATTGGATAATGATGGTGACAGGAAGATATTCTGTCTGTTATGTAAAGACCACTATTTAAAACTAGCTAGTAAAATTAGTCTATTCAAGTATTCTAAAACATTGTCACTGTTATTATTAGATAGCAATGAGATATCATCATCTGAGTAGCAGTTAAGTAATTTGATTTGGTTTATTTTGGATTCTTTGTTTAGGGGCTGCTGGTGAATTTAGCCGGAATAAACATCTTGGAGTTTTATATTATCCATAATACTCCTAAATTTGTTTCTAGAATACTGGGTGAATTTTGTTGGGGAGGTCAATTTTATACATTCTAGCCATGAATTGAATATATATTGTGGCTGCTTGGTCTTCTTTAATATTCTTATATTTCTTCCTCTTTCTTCTTCTTCTTCTTCTTCCTCTTCTTCCTCTTCCTCTTCCTCTTCCTCTTCCTCTTCCTCTTCCTCTTCCTCTTCTTCTTCCTCTTCCTCTTCTTCTTCTTCTTCCTCTTCTTCTTCTCCTCCTTCTCTTTCTTCTTCTTCTTCTCCTTCTCCCCCTCCTCCTCCTCTTCCTTCTTCTTCTCCTTCTCCTTGTTCATCCCCTTGTCCTCTTCCTCCTCCTCCTCCTCCTCCTCCTCCCCCCCTTCTTCTTCTTCTTCATCTTCTTCTTTGTCTTCTCATTTGCCTTGTCTTGTCCTTCTCCTCCTCCTTCTTTTCAAAGGTTGGTCTGGTTGCGGTTAACATCATTGGTGATGAGTTGGCAACTGACAACAGCAAGAATGATGGAGGAGGGAAACGTGTGAATGATGTCATCAATCAGCACATGCCTCCTGGCTCTACATTCAATGAAGATGAATTAGGCAGGACAGGAGAGATCGACCCCATAGTCCTCGGTGCTATTAACAAGTAAGAATTCAGTGTGGACCTAGTGTAGACAATACTGTAAAGGAATTTAAGACCCGGTACTTAAAATGTCTTGTAAAGCAAATACTCATGATTAATCTATTTTAATTGAATTGAATGAAATGATGAGCGGGTGATTTGAATCAAGTTTGTCAATGATATAATGAAAAGTGTTTAGGATAGGGGTCATTTTCTTGGTAGGTATAGACGTTTGAGATTGAAGACAAGTGGTAAACTAAATGCAACATACTTTTTATTTTCAGACCAGACTACATATCTCCAATGGACGACTTGGCATTTGATATGTATCAAGACCCAGAAGTGGCTAATATCATCAGGAAACTAGACAACAGAAAGAATGAAGCTGTTATACGTAAGCTACCAATATGATGTGCCATCTGCTGAGAGCCAGAGGGCTGTGAAATCATAAACACAGGTCCTTCTAGCTCTTAACAGATTGCAAACCCTTCAATTTTATAATGATGTACAATGCCTTGAAGCTCTCTGAGCTATTTAATCAAAGTAGTAGATGATGACAGTTAAAGCCCCTCATGTTGGAAGCCCCAAATGTTTGATGCTAAATTTTACTTTTAGAAATTGTATCATAATGTGAAAGATGATGTCATTTAAGACACCTTTCTGCAAAAAAAATCAAAACAAATGTGTTTGAAGTAGAATATTGATGAATGAATAACATATTTAGGTTTTCTGCGCATACCTTAACAGAAAACCTTGAAACACATTTTCAAAGGGGAAATCATTGCAGAAGTGTGTCTTATATGACATCCTCTTTCACATTGTGATACAATTTAAGTGAAATTATGCCATCAAATTTTGGCAAATTTGGGGCTCCCAATACTTTAGAGTGGCTTGTCTATGGGAACTGGGAATAAGAGAGTTACATTGTCAATGTAATAGACATACTGATCGACATGTAATTGCTGGAACTTATAAGTTTTATTTAGAGCTCATTCAGAGTTTTCCAGAGCTAAGTTTCTTTTTTCTCTCACTGGGACATAATACAGTGTCTACTCTTTTATTCCTGTCTGTAGTTTATGATTTATCATGTTCAGGTTCTCATTCTCCGTTCTGTTTCATGTTGGAGAAGAAGTAGTACCATGATATTAAGAACAGTTAACCCATTACTTACAGGAACTGGGTGGTCCCTGTATTAAGCCTCTAGTAATGGAATAATTCAATAGTCAACTGGTTGAATCTGGGCTGCTTTGTTTTTTCACAGAGGAGGAGTTTGATTTAGCCAAGAGATTGAAGCAGGCCGTATCTGATCTTCAGAAGGTTAGTACCCTTGCTCTTATCCCCTTCATAGCCAAGTAGAATTCAAAGCATTAAGTACTTCACTAGATATTTCTTTAGAACAATTTGTGGTGTAATTGGTTCAAGTGTAATGAATGAATCTAAATACATGACATAGTGCACAAGTGATGGATAGAGAAATAGCTTGTGGATGAGGATGAAGTGAAAAATTAAGAACCTACATGTAGATGTTCTACACTTTGTTGTTAGCCATTGTGATATACATGTATTTGTTTTCTTTTGAATTTTATGTATGCATCCATTCAGAGATGCTTCTATGTATATGACAGTTTTAGGAGGGATTTGTCTAAATTTAAAAAAAAAGTTTTGCTGCTCCCGCAACTATGGTATCTGGCTATAGAGGGCAGCATCAGCCATGGGTATATGTGGCAAAGGGAATTCCAGTTCCCATACAAATGCAATGGGTCGCGACCTGGAAAGTCTGATAGAATTTGTAGTTGGTAGGGTCAGGTCATTGCATGACAAACTATTCTGAATAGGTTAAAGACAATTTCTCTTGATTTGCAGTTCTGACTCCATTAAAAAAGTACTGGCTTTGATCAAATGACTAGCTGATTGCCTATTTATTGCACTCATATCCTAAGGTTGGAGAGCGATTGGGTCGCTACGAGGTGGAGAAGCGACGAGCGATAGAGACAGAAGATTATGACCTTGCCAAAGTCAAGAAGCTACAGATGGAGGAATATCGACTACAGATCTACAAACAATTAGAGCTTTATGATCTACTTGACATCAGTAAGGTATGTATGTCTTTATAGAGGTGTCATGGGGGTAGTTTCACAAAGACTAAGATCATCTTTGAGTTGGACTCAACTATGGCAGGCGGTTCACGCCACTGCTTGCTCTCACCATTCTGATCTTTAGATAATATTTTTCCTTCAATAATGAACTATCAAAAAATGTAAAGTCTGTAGATTTGTGACCATGATTTGTACGTCCCTTGAGAAACCAATGACAGAAATGGTGAGAGCAAACAGTGGCATGAACGGCCTGCTATAGTTTAGTCCAACTTAAAGTCAATTTTAGTCTTTGTGAAACACTCCCCTGGTGTAGTTGGTACATGTATGTCACAGGAATGTGGAATGCATGGTTTGTGGTTCAAGTCCCGCTACTGCACTACTGTCCTTAAGCAAGACATTAATCTACATTTGCCACACTCAATCCAAGTGAGGTAAATAAGTACCTAGCAGGAATGAATTCTTTGAAATGCTAGAGCACAATAATGGCAGCCATTTTATTTCACTACAACAATAGTTCATTTTAGTAGAATTTATGCCGAATTGGATGATATGATATGGAAAGATCCAATAGTATCAAAGAAGAAAGAATCATCAGTTTGGTTACAGAAATGAATACTTGTACACTGTTTGAATGATGGAGAATATTTATTTTGTTTCTTACAGTATCTCACATGCAGTGTTTTATATTAATGCCCTACTTACTTACATTATCCCCATCACTTTGCATGCTGCTCAGAATCTTGTGTGGCCACTAAAAGATTGGTCCATGCAAAATAAGGATGTACATGTACATGTAAGTCCATAGAAAATGCTTTGTGTTAAATTGTGTGACCACTCTCAAGTTACATGCAGGTTTTGTGGGGTTGATTGCACCATTTTAAAAATGTGTGTATTCCATTTGCTGTGAACATTTCACACTCTTGACTACCTGGATAGTTTCTCTCTTTGCTCTTCTTATCTGATGTAACACAGTCATATCCCCCTCTCTCTCTCTCTCTCTCTCTCTCTCTTTCTCTCCCTCCCTTCCTCCTCCTCGTCCTTCTCATTCTCCTCCCCCTAATGCGTTAGTCTCTGTTTGGTTGAATTTTGTGAAACTAATTCTTGATATGATTCTACTGTACACTGTATGTGGCTCAAAGGGCTACATTTTTGTTTATTTATTTATTTATTTCGGGTTAAAAAGACATATAAATATACATGATTCAAAGGTCAAAAGACCAAAACTGCTCATGTTTTCATGTTGCACTAGTGCACCTAATGTTCAGTATGAGTACTAATTGGTAAATGTGGGTACAACATGCCTGTAATAAATCAAAACTGTCTATAACCTTTGTGCTAATGGCCCAAGGTATGGCTAAACAAAATGCCAATGATGTTTCTGTGTGCGGCTGTGATAATCATTTCAATTTCACAGTAAATCATATATATTTCTTTTTACACTCTCTGACTCTCCCTCTCTCTTCATCTCTCTACCTCTTCTTTGTCTTTTGGCTTATTTTTCTCTATCCTCAACCTGTATTCTCCTCCATATCACTGTATGATTTTATGTACCATAACTTACTTTATGTTTATGCTTTTTTCCATTCCATCTAATACAGTGGTTGAATAACACATGCTACTGGAAGAATTGATCTGCAGTAGCTCCCTACACTAACCGACCTTCTATTCTGGGCCCAACACTATACCTAACTCTAAGCCTAACCCTAACTCTAATCTTAAATATAACTCTAAACCTAAACCTAAAACCCAATTGCAACCCTAAGGGCTCGTCCAGCTATGATGCAGAAAACCATGGATTTAAAAAAAATAAAAATAATCTCATATATGTACAAATAAATGGCAACTACACGCTAAAAAGTGTCTACGCGTATTCACTGAGATCTATGTTATAAGATACAGAATTGGGAATGTATTACACTTCCTTCATTACAAAAAAAAAACAATGCTGCAGTTTCCTGCATCATATCTGGTTGATGCTTAACCCCTTTATTTTTAATCAAAGAAAGCCGAAAGGAATTGTTGCTGTAGCAGATATTGGATTATTCTGTACCCTTGGACTGAATCATGTCATGTGAATCTTTAATAATTCCTTTCCTTTCCCTTCTACCTTCCACAGCCTGAGTCACACCAAAGGCCTCAAAAGATTGCCCCACCCAAGGAAGCTGCTCCCAGGAGGGAGGAGAGAAGGGAGGAGCCCAGGAGAGAGGAGAGGAGGGAGGAGCCACCCCCAAGGGATCTTGGTACCCCACCTCCCAACCAAGAGCACAAACCCCCCGGTGTAAGCCCAAGAGACCCGTTCATCTACAATGCTGATGATAGGCCGCTTCCTACACTCAAAAAGTAAGCCTTCAGATTTCCTTTTGGTGACACACACAACAACAAGACAATAACAACAAACTGCACCTGAAATTGATATCACCAATTAAGTCCATGAAGGTGTGTTATTTAATCTCATAGTTTTAATGTGGGTATATAAAGATTTGCATGATTGGTAAAGGAATGGGTCAGTATATGAAGTGAATAAATAGTATCAGTGAGAAGGCTTTTTGATGAAAGTTAGTGAATGGTTAAGTATTGCCCTCCCCTGTCACTGCAAGATCTACACCCTGTAGAGGAGCTAGTTGTCCTGAAACTCATCCTTGCGAAGATGCTTTGGAAGTGATTTTCTATTTTTAAGTGATCTATTAGTTTTGAGTGACCCATATTCATGTGGAGCGTGTTGTGAAGCAAGGAAGAGCCGAGCTGACATATCTTACCCATTGGATTGGATTGGACTGGAACTATCATTATTATCATGATTCTGTTGTTGTGTTTTAGTTCCCCTCGTCATCCGCCGCCAGAGTTGCCCCCTGTGGAGGAGCCTGAGACGGCGAGGACAGAGGATGAGACTGGAGGTGGGACTCCTGGGAGAGGACAGCTTGGTGCCATGTCTGACAACAACATCAGGGAACTAGATGCTGCATCAGAGGTCTTTGGAAAGGACAAGGTAGGAAAGTGCTCTTTAGAAAACAGTCTAAAAACAATTGTGGAAGGATGATAAAGGGAGTGTTTCACAAAGACTAAGATTGTCATACGGTTGGACTATGGCAGGTTATTCATGCCACTGTTTGCTCTCATCATTTACTGGCATTAGTCTATCAAGGGACGTACAAATCATGGTCATAAATCTACAAAATTTACATTTGTTGATAATTCATTATTGAAGGAAAAAATATTACCTAAAGATCAGAATGGTGAGAGCAAGCAGTGGCGTGGATGGCCTGCCATAGTTAAGTCCAACTCAAAGTCAATCTTAGTCTTTGTGAAACAAACCCCAGGTGGTAAAAAAGAACTGATTTACACAATGATGGGTTGTAATCATCAAAATGATAAGAAATGCAAATTGAACTGCATACAGAACTTTATACATGCGTCTAAACACACATGTTAGATATGACAGTGTAGTCCAAACTTAACAGCTACAGTCAAGCCTGTCTACGACGACCACCCAAGGACAACACAAAAAATGGTCTTTATAGACAGGTTCATTTATTCAATACATGTTTCAATGAAAAACTATTTGAAGGGAAACCACAAAAGTGATCTTTGTAGACAGGTGGTCACGTAAGCAGGTTTGACTATATTTTTCATCCTGTTTGAAACCTGAGGGCATTTAAAGATTAATCCTTTTCAGGAGACTGGCATTCTTCCAAAGAATGAGAATTTAAGCTCACAAATCCATTTTCACTTTTAAAGGGACAGTTGAGGGTTTTTTTAAGACTGTAAATGCCTTCGAAGTGCATGGTTATTGCTCTTAACCTTATTTATTACATTTCGAGTGCCGTTTTTGAGCCGATTTTTAACAAACAGATGATTTTGACATTAAGAGTGTATGCTCTTTAAAATTTGACACTCGGGATATCATTATCTCACCAAAAATGTTATTTTGTGTAGTGCCCTCTTTACCAAAACTCAACTTTTCCTTTAACAGAAGTCAACCTTGTCTTTAACACCTATATGCAACCTCTCTGTTAATAAACTTCTTTTCCATGACAGGTGATGAAGATCTACTCTAAGAGTTGGGCCTTGAGAGAGGAGGGTTTAGGAGACGTCAGATCTCTAGTAGAATCATTGGATGAAGGGAAAGAAAAGGAGGAGGTTCGTGCTTTCCTACGAGCGGCCATCTTCCTGGCTACAAAGGGCCTCAAGGACAAAGTCTTCTCAGTAAGTTCTTTCCTCTCATTATCTTTATTTAGCTTTCATCTGTTTTTTTTTTTTTATTTCTGTTTGTACTAATTGAGGTATAAACAAAATTCTTTTTGAATTACGCACAAATGTATAACACTATGGGAGGGGAATATATTAGCAAGTTTTAAATTAAATGAATGGTTATTGTATTGAAAGGTGAAGTTGACTTGTTATTCTCTGTTCATTAATTGAGCTTATAAAACCTCTAGAATACTCAGGGATGCCAGTTTTCAGGCAATTACCTGAATTAAGACCCTGGCGAGTTATTTTCAGGCCAAAGTTTAGGCTTATTTGTGTACAAAAGAGCTCATTCTGGGTGATGTTCAGGCCCTCTGATCAATTCTAACTGGCATCCCTGAACACTATTACTAAATAATAAATAGTCTAAACTAATCTTTAATCAAAGCTTTTAGAGTTCTATTTTGAAGCAAAGAAGCATACATACAAATATAAAAACTTATCACATGTTGCTGATATTTGCCTGTAGGTGTTCAACAATGCGGTCGACTTAACCCGGTTCCTTTTCACAGAGTTCATCCCAACTCATAAGAAACTTGGTAAGGGAGAGACGTCTCAGGGAGTTGATAGGATCCTACCCGAACTCATGGCAAGGATCGGCGATACGGTGAGTAGCCATCATCTTATCCGACCCACCTCTACACTCACCCACCTCCACACTCTATAACCTGACTACTATCAGATCTTTTGGAAAAATTCTCAATAGCATTCATCATGAACATTTAAACAAGTAAAGTCCCCATATTCAACATTAAGGATAAGCCAGGATACGTACATGAATAATAAATAAGCACTATATTGGGGGACTGCAAGCTTCCTTAGTTTTAAGACAAAATCCTGTCAGCTCATATGTTCTCGTAATCTGTTTAAATACCACCAAACCTTGAGATATTTAAAGCTCCTCTAGTAGTGTCTTTGCTTTTGCGGTGCATAAGTTGAGCGATCTCAAGCCTTAGGTTAAATCTTTTCATACTTATTCATAAAAACTCCTTTGCAAGGTTCATCTTTGTTTCAAAATGAAATCCTGAATCGCACTTTGATTTGGTACTGATATTAGCTTACATTGAAAAAAAACTTTGAAATTTTAAGTTACAGGTGTATCATTGCAGCTGTAAATCTATTAAGAGTATTCTACCATGTCATTCTCTGCCCATAGAATGCCAAGTTGAAAGTAACCGACATTGACTTCATTGTGGAGATGGCAAGCTTTCCTGACGTGCGCCCTCTACAAACCATACCTGCCCATTGCCAAACACCGTTCAAGAACAACACTCAACCCAAGATGGCTGTCACCAGGGTGGAGATCATTGAAAAGCTTATCAAGGAACTAGGGGTAGACAAAAACAGGTAGGAGAATGGATTGTAAAAAAGGAGATCATATAGCTCCATAGGTAAAGGTCAAAGGTTACGAGGGAGGAGATCATTGAAAAGCTTATTGAGGAACTAGGGGTAGACAAAAACAGGTAGGAGAATGGATTGTAAGAAAGGAGATCATATAGCTACATAGGTAAAGGTCAAAGGTTACGAGGGAGGAGATCAATGAAAAGCTTATTGAGGAACTAGGGGTAGACAAAAACAGGTAGGAGAATGGATTGTAAGAAAGGAGATCATATAGCTACATAGGTAAAGGTCAAAGGTTACGAGGGAGGAGATCAGTGAAAAGCTTATTGAGGAACTAGGGGTAGACAAAAACAGGTAGGAGGATGGATTGTAAGAAAGGAGATCATATAGCTACATAGGTAAAGGTCAAAGGTTACGAGGGAGGAGATCAGTGAAAAGCTTATTGAGGAACTAGGGGTAGACAAAAACAGGTAGGAGGATGGATTGTAAGAAAGGAGATCATATAGCTACATAGGTAAAGGTCAAAGGTTACGAGGGAGGAGATCAATGAAAAGCTTATTGAGGAACTAGGGGTAGACAAAAACAGGTAGGAGAATGGATTGTAAAAAAGGAGATCATATAGCTACATAGGTAAAGGTCAAAGGTTACGAGGGAGGAGATCAGTGAAAAGCTTATTGAGGAACTAGGGGTAGACAAAAACAGGTATGTAGGATTGATTATATTAGAAGAGAGATCATACAGCTCCATAAGTGAAGGTCGAAGGTTACGAATAGAGAGATCATTTTTAAGCTTATCAAGGAACTAGGGTTAGTCAAAAACAGGTAGGATGGATTGTAGGAAAAGAGATCATATAGCTCCATAGGTAAAATATATTTATGTTTACTCTGACATTTTTACTCTGAATAAACTCAACTTTTAATGATAATCTCTATTTGCCTTTTCACTGTTTTATTGTACATGTTATTGCATATTATCATCCCAGAGTAGCTTCTAGGAGCTGCTGAATAGATTACCATTTCAATGTTCAAGGTCCCTATTCTCATCTGTTCTATGTATCGATGTATTACAATGGGTTTGATGGAATTTTGTATTGATGCATGCAGAACAAACAGTCTTTTCAGGAATAGATGCATTTAAAGTTTGAATATATTTGCATAATACAGTCAAACAATTTTCACTGCAAGATATTAACAAGATAGTAATACCAAGGAATTTAAGGATAGTGTAAACTTAACCCATGCAGATGTTAAAACGGTTGTAATGTCGCTAATGAAGACTGGAAACGAGTTATTTTGCAAAGATTTTGTGTCACACAGATTAAACCTGTCAATTGATGACTATTGTTTTGTGCAAATTGGCATACATGGCAAACGAGCAACAAGATGTCACTTGTGACGAACGAAAGGTTAAAAAATTGTTGATAAGTGACCATTCTACATTCAGCAGACGCTATCATTTATGAGTAATGTTATGTGTGTTATATTGCCTGCAGTGGGATGTCGACCTCCAGTGTGATGAAGTTTGCGACCCGTGGCTTGGAGCACCCGGCGGGTATCGTGCGAGATGCATCCATCAACCTCATCTTTGAACTCTACAAACTCAAGGGGTCAGAGGTCATGTCACACCTGCCATCGTCTGAGCAACCCTCCATCATGAAGAACCCCCTGTATGTCAGAATATATGATGGCTTTGATAAGATTGATGGCAAACCAACCAGAGCTGAGCTCAAGGTATGTAGTCTGCATGCGAGACTCTATTTGAACTAGTTAAACCCTTTAGCAACAAAACCATCTGAAACAGCCTCTCCTTTTACTCACCCATCCTTTTTCGTTTTTTTCTTTCAACGCGCTGTAGTATCCGTCTATGGGGTCCACCGTAATAATGTTATACGTGCGTAATCTATCTTTGTAGATGTCTACAGTAGAATTCTGCATAAAAAAATAGCACATGTTTCATATTGTTCAAAACAATGTAAAAATGAGAGCAATATTGCAACATCCTCCAGTTGGTAAAAGGCTATTTTTACAAAATCTCTATTTACTTATTTAATGAGTAAACACAAATATATTGATTTGGAAGCAGTCTAGAGAACTTGAATCCAGGGACTACTCCTGACTCATCTAATCCCTTTACACTTGCAATGTTTGATAGGCTGCATAGCCCTAGCGATTGTTTAATTGATCGCAACTTGGTGTTAGTCAGAACTCTTTATGAGGCAAAGTCCAGAATTCATGAACGGTTTTAAACCATCGTCTAAAGTGTAGGTTAAACCCCAGCATAAACCAAACTAAAAGTATAGAGTAATGATGGATAGCTCATTAGTCCCACAGAATGCTCAAAGCACCAACAGAGTACTGCCGTTTCCCTGGTCTAAAGTGTAGGTTAAACCCCAGCATAAACTGAACTAAAAGTATAAAGTAATAATGATAGCTCCATTTGTCCCACAGGATGCTCAAGGCACCAACAGAGTACTACCATTACCCTGACCTTAGCCCAGCTGTCCTATTGACAAAAATGCACTAAAAGAATTCAAGGAATAAATTTCTACCAGGTACCCATATACTACACCTGGGTTGAGAGTGGCAAGTTAAAGTGAATTTTACATACTGATTCTGCAGACAGTTTAGCTTCAGCTTGATTTTATAAAGCACAAAATGCATACATGTGATAAAGTCGATGCGCGCTCATTTGACATTGACATTTTGCGTAACCTACTTTGGTATGCGCTATATGCGTATTCAATGGGTAAGTGGGGCAGCAGCAAAAAATTACGGTACGAAAGTCCTATCGCAGGTAGATAGTACTTATCTATCATTGATCATGTGACCTCGTTTAGACCAATCAGATTGCAAGATTCAGGATATAATACCTTTTATAATGACTTGTTGTCAATGTCTTCTTACTGTCTGTCTGGGTTTAGGCTCAGGCGAAGGCTGCCAAGGATCATGATAAGAAAGCCAAGAAAGCAGAGATAGATGATCTTCAGAACCAGCTAGCTGAGCTCAAGGCAGCAACAGCAAAGAATGTGGAGAAGAACAAGGAGAAAAGCAAGGAGAAGTCTCCTGATAAGAGTGTGGATATAAAGAATACTGCTAAAAAGGTAATTATGGATAAACATTGCATGAAAGGCACATATCATAACAAGTGTATATTGTCTGTTCTGGGCCCCGTCTTACAAAAATTTGACATTAATCGCAACTTATTTGCAACTATGTACATAAGAGATAGGAGACTGCAAACTTGCGATTGATTGGAGGACTTGCATTTGATTTGGATCAATCGTTACTCTTTGTAAGACGGGGCTCAGGACTAAAAGAGCATTAACTATGTGTTACAGTATATGAGTTAAAATACCCTTCTGGTTCCAAACAAATGATTTGGGTCATAAAGAAAAATCAATAAAAAATTGTACAGGTATAATGTTTTTCATGAAATGGGTGGTATCACGTCAAGTTGTTGTTATTTTTAGATGCAAATCAGAGGCTTTTATTTTCGGCGTTCTTTCTTTTTCTAGCTACTGATTATATTGTTTGATTTTGGCTTTCGATTTGTCCTTGCGATTCGATTATTTGACGAGTGCAAGACGATAATCAGGGATGCCAGTTTTCAGGCAATAGCCTGACTTCAGACCCTGGCGTGTTATTTAGAGGCCATAGGTTAGGCTTTTTTGTGTACAAAATAGCTCATTCTAGGTAATTTTCGGGCCTCTGGTGAATTCTAACTGGCATCCCTGGATGATGTTTAGTATGTCTTTATTCGCTACAATTGTTTCATTTTGTAATACCCTTCATCTGTTTAGGCCAAGCGGTTGTTATTCCTGATATCATTATCATATCATTTATCACCCCCCCCCCTCTCTCTCTCTCTCTCTCTCTTTCTATCTCTTTTTTTTTCTTTCTCTTCCTCTATCACACTTTATCTGTATTTATGACAGGCTCCTGCTGAAGACAAGAACAAATTAAAAGGTATTAACTATTATTACTTTGATTGTTTTTTTTAAAAATAAATGATGACTGTTCTTTAGCTTGTGTCACTTATTCTAGTGCATTAGCATAACGTTCTTTAGTCTCTGTGGCAGCACTTGAAGACAAATGTCTTTGGATATGCAGTGCATCTCGGATCTTGAGGAGACAAAAATTTTGAATAATTCTTGCCCTGCCCCTCTACGCATCTGTGAGAAAGTTTCATTCTAAGAAATGTCCTGGCTTTTTATTTTGCCTTTATGATCTGTTCTGATATTTTAATTGATCTGTATCTGAAACCTGTCAGTTGTAAAGTGGAATTCAAATCCCCTTTCATGCATTACTCCTGTTATTGTTTGATATCTATCTTGAATGGTTTCAAAGTCTACACAATATTGAATAGTCATTATACATCCGCTTTATTTGTAAACTCCAACAGTAAACCGATAAAGCCCCAAACCAGCCCCTCAGAACAAGTAGATCCCACCGAGAGCCCTGTAGTCACTTGTAAAGAAATCCATGCTGTACATTAAGGATGATTGGCATCACACATACCCTTTCTCTTGGCGTAACACTGCATCTATAAATGCTCAACAGAGAACTACCTCTCTGTTTTGTATCCCCTCAGAACTTAGGAGATCTCCCATATTTGTGTCATTTTTCTCTGGCTGATTCTTATCAAGCACACCCTTTCTTTCATAAAAATTCACCTTTTAAAACCTCCAAACCATCTGTTCCGTTTGTAGCCCCTCAGAATAAGAAGATTCCTCCCAGAGCCCCTAGCATTGCTGATGCCTCGGAGTACGGTGAAGACATCGATCAGCAGTGCATCTTCTGCTCAGAGAAAGATCCCAAGTTTAAAGAAGAGGGACTTGATGTGCACTACTGGAAGTATTGCCCGATTCTCACCAAGTGTCAAAATTGTAAACAGGTACCTGAATGTCTTGTATTATTCCAGAAATATTATGGGGTGGGAGAGAAACCGTAGAAAAAAAATAAACAATTACCCAATTTGCATACATTTTTAGAGCAATTGCTCATTCATCAAATTGTTGTAACCAGCAGGATAACATTCTTGTGTAAATGCAGAATCAACTAATATCAAACATTTTGTGCAAATCTCTTAAAGAGCATAGAAAATAAATTATATTAGAATTTTTGCTTTGATGATTGGAATAATTCTTTGCTAAATGGCATTTGTTTGTGTGCAAGGAGCCAATTGAGTTCTTAAAAGTAGGCTTTGCTACTTCAGCTAGAAGGGATTAGACCGCCCAGCGAGCCAGCGAGGTCACTATGACAGGTGGCTATCTCATTAAACTCAGCTCTCATTTAACATAAGAAAAAGAGGATCATGGGGGACGAACAGGCACCGATTGGGGAAGTTTTCTATATAGAGGGAGCAAGTAGCTACAAGTAGGACAGTGTGCCTTTCAAGGCTTCAAAATGTTCATGAAGTGCCTCCATACCATACTCATTTTCCTCAGTGTTATAAAAACTGTTAAAAAAACAAAAATTTGATTTTCAATCATAAGTATCTTCATAATCAGATAAGCAATCGGCATTTAAAACTCATGGGATCCTGACTGACATAAAGATTCATAATTATGATTGCAACATGAGCTAAATCCCGGAATTTGTTTCAGAATCTAAGGCAGTGTTTAATACAATGTCACTTTAATTCTCATTCATCTAATACTTTCAACCTGAAACTTATTGAAATGAACCTTTTGGCAATTTGTAAATGACCTACTCTAAAAATCTATAAATAGTTGATTTCATGCATGGACATTTATCATGTTTGACAAGAAATCCCAGTTTGTATTAAAGGAACAATGGTTGTATGTTTGGATGACAGGTGGTAGAGATCTCCACATTGACTGAGCATATCCTGACTGAATGTGACAAGAGGGCTGACTTTGCACAGTGCCCTCGTTGTTCCGAGACGCACAGTAAAGCCGACATTGATCGATATGTATCAGAGAAACTCTGCCAGCGTAAGTTCTTAATTTGCCACATTTGTGAACAGATATAGTGATTACGTAATCCTTGATTTGCAGTGTACTTGAATATTATCCATGTTAGTTCTAGGAAAATATTTTGCTGAAGTAAAATTGCGATCATTTTCACAATCTCATTCATTTTCTGATAAAAAAACGAATGAAAATTGTGCATTTGAAATGTTTTTAAATAGAAAAATGGTACACTGTGAATCCTGTGGACATAGGCATGAGATTCCAAGATTCTTCTAGAAGGCAATGAGAGCCTCTTTATTTACATTTAGTCTTTTTCTTTTTTTTTTTTGGGGGGGTGGGTTTAATTAGTTTTTTTCATATCAATATACACACTTTAAAAGTGTACATGAATTGATTTTTTTTTTTATGATTGGAAAAAAATGTGAAGGTTTCAAGAAAAAATATTATTAAATGTACATGTAGTTCAGCGTCACTATCAGAAGGTAAATCTACTGATAGTCTTAACTACCTTTTATGTCCCTATGATATTGCAAATGAGGAGGAGGTGCGCCTTACAATTGCAACTTATTTGCAATTGATATCAATCGCAACTATACATCAGAGATATGAGACTACAGAATTACGATTGATTTGGATCAATCGCAACTCTTTGTAAGACGGGGCCCTGGAACCTACAGGGAATTTTCTGCGTTGTTATATGCATCAATTGTGAAGGTTTTAATGAAAAGTGCTTGAGAGACTTTGGTGGAAAGTGCTTTTATATGCACAGTTTTATTATTATTATGAATGCATTGGAGTGTCTCTGATTACATGCATCACTTGATACAATCCCATATAGCATCGAAGCCTGGGACAGCAAGGTGTCCAACCTGTCATCTTAACATACCAGAGGGTGAGGAAAGTTGGAAGAAACATCTGCTGGGTAGAGATGGATGCAAGGCCAGCAAGAGAAGGGAAAATTACTTAAAAAGAGGTAAGTATCCCAAAGCACTTTATAGTTTTCTGATGGTCAGAATGAATCCACTTTTCCCCTCAAATTGGTACCAATTATTTGTGTTTAATACTGTTTATTATTTTGTATTTATTTTTTTAAAGAAATTAGATGTACAGTGCGTCCCAGAAAAAACGAAACCGAGAATTATCGATGTTTGATCATAACTTAATCACAATTATGATTGATAAATGATACATATTTGGAAAGCTGAGATCCTCCTCTTTCATCTGATGCAACTCATAAAAAGCATATTTCATGCATGAGTGATTAAAATTAATTTGAAGAGAGGAAACAAAAAAAGTCATTTGGCAAACGGTATCTTAATTTCAAAAAGAAAATCACATTTCCAGAAAGTTGAGTTTCTGCCATTTCATATGACACCTCAATCACGAAAAATGAGCGAGGAATGACAAAGTTCTGTATGTTTAAAGTAGTGCTTGCATATCCATAATTTTATCAAACAAATTCGTTTTCACTGGCTGGCTGCCTGCCTTAAGCAACAAACAGAATTAAGAAAAGACCTAACTCTGTTTCATTGACAATCAGCCAAAGACGAAAGACTTCATGCATGGCTGATTGTCAACGAGACGGAGTTTAGTCTTCTGACAATTCAGTTTTTTGCTAAATCAATTTGTACATGACATCAGTGTTGATAAATGTGACTCCATGTATCCTCTCCTGTAGAGATACATTGGTCTATACTTCTTTGTATCCTCTCTATTTGCTTGCAGTGATAGTGGTATAACTTTCTTCTTTCTGTGTCCAGGTAAAGCAACTCCCAGCTCAGTGAGGGAATCCAACAAGGGCTCCGTCAAGAGCAAACCCGGGGGTAAGAAAGACAAAGAAATAAAACCAAGAGGAGGAGGAGGAAAAACACCAAGGGTGAAATGAAACTCATCGAGAAGTGGTTGTTTCTAAAAGTAGTGAGGGGGTATGAGATACTCCAATCATTGACAAAGAAAGATGCCAAAGGTTCTGTTGCATGGTATTCAGGAGTAAAGAGTACCTCATTGCAAGAGAAGGAAAGATCAAGGGCTAAATGAGACTCATTAACAGGCATCGGCTGGCTGAACTTTGTCTGTTTTTAAATCAATGATCTTCAAACTAACTGCCAAATTAAAAGAAAATAATAAGGAGGAAATTGAATTTCTAAAAAAGTGAAATTGCATGATTCTTTGCAATTGCAAACTGTTTGGAACTGTTGCAAGAATAAAGACTTGTTTCATATTGATGTCAAACTCGAGATAAAATTTTCGTGAAAAAAATCCTTTTATTGTCGCAAGAATAAAGCTGGATAGACATGTTTCATACTGATGTCAAGCTTGAGATACATTTCGATTTTTCAATTTGCAAGGGGAAAAAAAATCACTATATTTTTTATATAACAAATGACTGATTGATTGATTAAACCTTTTAAATGCATTAAAGGACATGTTCTCATATATTTGTTTTTATACTGAACAACTTTTGTATTATATGCTGCTTGTAAGTATCAGCTTGCAAGTGATGTAGATATACAGTAGCCTTGCAGTTGCGCCATGTGAAAGAGAGGGAGGATTGAGGACTCTCTGTAATCTTTCTTGAGGGTGTGTAGTGTTGAAAAGGACCGTTGGCCACTCCCACCACCCATCCTCTCCAAACGGCGCTATAGTTCTAAGCTAAGAAAGATAACCAACAGTCCTTTTCAGGACTACACATCCTCAAGAAAGATTACCGAAAGTTTTTCAGGACTCCTCAATCCTACCAGCTCTCTCTCACATGGTGTAACCGCAAGCCTACTGTATAACTTTTGTATTTTACTGACTAATATCAGTACTTTTGATTAGCATGTGGCAGCTGAAAGTAATATCGTTATTTTTGTGCATGACCAATCAATTTTGAATTGAATTGAATTGAATTGATGAAGTCCACCCAGAGTCTTGCTGATTTTGATGAATGCAGGAAAATTATCCAGAAACTTGAGAAAAACTTGATGAATGATAAGGAAGTTTTTTCATGTGTAGTGATCTTCACGACTTGAACAAACAAATAATCACAACTGTGTTGTTCTTTTCACCCACCCCTTTTGCTTAATTTTCTGTTTAATTGAAACAAAGAAGTTCAGAATATCATGATTTGTTTGTCCTTTAAAAAACTGGTGTATAAGTACAAGTAGTTAATTTCACTTTGAGTCATTTATCTTTGAGAAAGAGTTATCAAACTCAATATAGATAGTATAAAGTCTTTCAATTTCATTGGTGCTCAAAAGGACTGATGCTATTGTGGGAAATCTTCATTGGTTTCAAGTTTGCTTAAGTCCCACTGACTTTATGATGATGATGAGAGTAAACGTGTTTCATTGGGGTGTCAGCAAACTTAGACTTCTGATGGTCTCTTGCAAAGGTCATGTAGCTTGGTTCAATAATAAGAATAATAGTCAAATTGAAATGCAAATTGAAAGTACTTGTATTTTTTCTATTTTAAAATTAAAGCAACCATTTATTCCGGCACTTGACAGAAATGAAGAGATAACATTTAGCATTACTTTTAAGTGTGACAGCAAGTCAGTCTAAACCTTGAAAAGAAAACACTACATAAAATAGTTTTCTTGCACAAATGGTGCTTTAGACAATGATGTATTCTAAGTGCATTTTGTCAACATGCTTGGTCAATGAGACACCACATGTGATTCTGTTTATATCAAACCATTTCTGACAGTAAGTCCATGACTAACACCTAAGATTTGGGTCTCAAATGCTGACCATTACTTACAAATTATAATCCTCAAAAGGGTTTTATGAAGATTAGTGTTTGTACCTAATAGCGAACACTATTTCATTTTAATTTTAGATTTGGGCTGATATAGAGTACATGTACTTACGAAATGAAAATATTCAGGTAATCAACATTGACATGTCTAAATTATTCTGTTTGTATACCTGTGTAAATATATTTAATGTTATGTAAATACATGTATTATAATGTGTGACAGTGTTTGTAATTAGAAGTGAATTTTCAAATATTGTTAGCATATATGTATATTTACGTGTACAGTGAAAGTAGATGATAATTTATTAAGATTAGATATGATCTTTAAAAATGATGAATTGTTGTACAGATTCTTTCTTTTCTGTGTCTTGCGTTTCATGTTGGAAGAACAATATTTACTCACAGAAAAACAGAAGATCTTTCCCACCCTCATCCCCACCATCCCCCCCCCTCTCCTTTACCCCTTTATTCAACCTCTCCTTTGAATCTCTCTCAATCTCGTTTCTCTTTTCCTCTCTTCTTCTCTTTCTCTCTTCCTTCCTCTATTACCTTCTCCCTCTCCC